>KZ269996.1:174040-192288 GCA_002249935.1 Onchocerca flexuosa | reverse complement strand
ATGTAAGAAGAATTAGTGAGAAAAAAAAAAAAAAAAAAAAAAAAAAAAAAATGGAAAGAATGGAATAAATGAAGATTGAAGGAATGTCGTTTTCCCAAGTTCAATTTTGCTTTGATTTCATATTTTAAAGCCAATTAGTTTATTTCTCTTGCATTATTACTACTGTCTTTTTTACTTCTGTTTTCACTAATTTAATTTCTAGTGAATGCTGCAACTGCATCTTTTAAATAAAATAACCGGAAATTCTTAGAATTCCTTTCACATGTTCAGATTATAGTCACCACCTCCACTGCTTTTTTATTTAAGAAATTGGGAATTTACATGCTAGTAGGTTGAATAACAGGTCTTGAAAAATATGTGTAAAGTAAGTTTGTTTCTTAAGTTTCTTAGTCGCAGCATTAGTCAGTAACAGAGGAAATGAAAGATTATTTGAATGTTACATACTTCTTCTGAACTTTGCAGTTATCTGTTAGAATAGGTTGGTTATCTGGCTGTATAACAAGCCTGAAATATCTTATCTCCAAGTTCTCACTCTGTCTTCTAATCTATTCGATGTCAATTTGTAGAGAACATCTCGCCGTAGAACTTGTTCAATTCTAATCACTTTTTCCCTCTTTACAACATACGAACATTGAAGTGCTAACCATTGTTTTATTAAAAATAATTGTATTTGCTAGAAAAGTTGCTGTCTTTTATATCCTTAGAATGATAGCAGCATCTCAGTGAGGATGAGATCGACCAGAAATTATCTGAGATATCTGTCCAACATCATGATGTCCTTAATTATATTAGTGGATTTAGTAAAACTTAGTGATATGCTGCTGGAGTCTGTTAGTAAGAAAAAAATCTGACTATAAGGAGTTAGGTATTTCTTCATCGCTTCCTTCCATCATTTCTTTATCATAATCTTCCTTTTCGATCTTTCCTTCATAGATCCTTCCTTTCTTTCTCTCTCTTTCATATATTCTTCAAGTCTACTTTATATTAAACCAAGCTCTAAGAATGGAAGGCATACAGAATTTTCCATTTTCGAGTTAGATTGTTTTTCAGCTTAGAGATGCTTTTGCTTCTGGTTACATGTTTGTAATATGTATCACAGCGAGTCCACTTATGACCCTATTTCTTATAATTGTTCCTTTCCGTTGTTAAAAGTATTTTTGATACGATCAATTCTATAATTTTAATTCTTTTCGATTTTCATGAGTATTATAAGCATTCGTTTTGAGCATTAGCATTTTTAGACTATTTCTTACTCATGATATTGCAATATTATGATTCATGAGTTATAAAATTTCTCAAAAAAGATTTTAAGGAAAAAATAATTTCTTCCTATCGATCAGATATCGATCGATTACCTAATTTGATTAAATGCATCAAAGTTTCTTCAGTGAAAAATATGACATTTCTGATTGGTGAGAACATTATTTTCTAGAAATGGTTTAATGGTGATCGAAGTTATGAATGATCATATCCCATCTGATTAGATTGATATAATAAAGCCAAGTGAAGAGGCGAGCAAGATAGGTAAGAGTAATTAGTATTCACAATCTTTCAGCAATGATATATTGAACTGAGCACTTCTGAATCATTTGTGGGAAAGGAACTGGATAGAAGAAAAGAAATAGAAATTAAGACCCTGTGTAGAAGGAACTATGCAAAAAGCGTTAGTAATGTTAGATTATGCGGAATGATTTTTTTTTTCTTGAAGACTTCTGAGAAAAAATACTTCAGTCTACAGTCATTGCTTCGATTCCACTATCTTTACAGTTTTTTTCTTTTGAATTTCATCACATTTCAACCCATTACCAATATGTTCGCTACAAAAAGTTACTCGATTCAGTGAGAGGTTAAAAAATGAACACTGCTACAAATAATATTGTACATTGTGCATTTTCATTTCATTTATTGAAATAATCTAATTGGTTCATCTCACTCTTTGGATACCAATGGATTTTACGATTTTCGAAATGTTTTGCCATTATTTATAAACCTTTAAACTTTCTTGAATATTTGTTAAGTAAAATTTATTACCGATACAAAATTGTGTCTGCAATACACATTTGATTAAATCATCTATTCGTATTTACGCATAATAACATGGAAGTCCAAAAAAAAAGAAAAAAAAGTGAGTGAGTTTGAAGTACGAATGATAATCTATTGGTGAAATGGATATCTGTAGGTGAAACAGCGAGTAATATAAAGCAAAATGTCGTGGAAATGTTGATTTGGATGGTACTGATTAATGGCTGCGTCTGCGGAATTGTCAGTTGTGTGGACTTGCATATTGGAGGCGTTTTTCCGATGGAAGCAGGTTCCGGCGGATGGGCCGGTGGTGAAGCTTGTCTACCGGCCGTCCAGATCGCTCTTCAGGATGTAAATGCCAATACCAATATTTTACCGGGTTATATGTTAAAAATGCATTATCAAAATAGTAAGGTATGTCTTCACAAATTGCTTCTTAGTTATCAATTTCTTTAAAAATTCAGTAAAGTGAAATTCCAGTGATGATCACTGCTGCTGAAAATTTAAAATATTTCATTTTTATTTACTAGTAATATAATATTTTGCCTTGTGCAGTAATATAACTAAATACTTCGGTCAGCAGAATTAACTATATTCACTTTCTCTCTAGCATGAATCTTCCATTTAGTGTCAGCCGGGTCTAGCAGCAAAACAAATGTACGAATTGCTATACAAGGCTCCGACAAAGTTGATGTTACTAGCTGGTTGTAGCCCGGTTACAACTGTTTTTGCGGAAGCGGCTCCAGTCTGGAATCTTGTTGTGGTAATGATTTTTGTTAAGCTTCTTACAGGTTTCTTTTTTTTTGCTTTATTTATTGTAGATAAGTCTGCATTTTGGTTGAACTGCTTTGATGCATTTTTTTAGCTTTCTTATGGTGGCAGTTCTCCAGCGCTCTCCAACAGACATCGTTTCCCGACACTTTTTAGAACGCATCCCACTGCAAATATGCAAAATCCAACAAGGTTTATCGTTTTTTTTTTTTTTTTTTTTTTTTTCTCACTAATTCTTCTTACATACGTTTGGATTATACTAATACATAATTTATTTTAGATTCCTCATGAGTATTTACACTGTGCACATTTTTTACAGGCTTAAACTCTTCCAAAAATTTAAATGGAAAAAAATAACGATTTTGCAATCAGTTGAAGAAGTATTCACGTCAACAGCTAAGGATCTTGAAGAACAATGTAGAGAGAAGGGTATCCGAGTTGAGCGACAAAGTTTTTACGGTGATCCGACTGATGCCGTAAAAACTTTGGTACGTCAAGATGCTCGCATTATTGTTGGTTTGTTCTACGTTACTGAAGCTCGACGTGTACTTTGTCAGGTAAGCAATGGATTTTAAAACTCAGAAACTTTTGCAAGCGATCTCAAAAATTGTAGATTTCTGAAAAATTATATCTAGAAAAAAAAAGAAAAAATGATTTTTAAGAACTTTCTAGATAACTGCAATTTTTGCAGGCATATAAGCATGATCTCTATGGTAGAAAATATGTTTGGTTTTTCATTGGTTGGTATGCTGATACGTGGTTCATTCCACCGTCTGATGAGCCACTTAACTGCACCGCCGAGCAAGTTAGTTTGTTGATTTTCTACTTTTTAAGTTTCCAATAATTTAATGCGAAAATTGAAAGGACGAATAGAAATTTGTGTTGTGTCATAAGAAAATTGAAAACATATAAATTTTACTATATAAAAGATAACTATGTTAAATTCATTTAGATGATCAAAGCAGCACAGTATCACATTACAACGGAAAGTATTATGTTAAGTAGAGACGAAGAACTGACAATTTCTGGAATGACTGGTAAACAATTCCAAAAACGACTAATGAATATATTAACTACTGATCCAGCTGAAACTGGTGGTTTTCCAGAAGCTCCCTTAGCCTATGACGCTGTTTGGTAATTATTTCTCGAAATTCTCTTGAAAATATTAACAATTTCAAAAATTTGTTACGTTTCTACGACTTTGCAGAACTTTTTTACCACAAAGTTCAAGCTCGTCATATCGTCGTAATCAGAATATATAAGGTATCTCAGAAGTTTGAAGTACACTATAGCGTGTTGTCCACGAAGACAAATATCGTGGATCTTTTTGAAGAAAGTATGCACCGTCTATGATATGCTGTGAAAGACTAGAACCTTTCAACCATTTTCATGCAAAATTTTCAATGAGCTATGGTTATTTTTACAAGATATTAACTGATCATTTGCATTTTCTTTGCAAAGCTGATATAGGAGATATCGAAAGCTTTTACGATATTTTTTGACAAAAAAATTCTGATCTACTGCTTTTCTCAGAATGTCATAAAGGTCCCTTATATTTTTTAAAATGCACTCAATGTTAAAAACTTGGATCTCGACGTTTTCAGATTTCCAAGTTTATCTAGAAAAAAGGTGACTTGTTTTAGATGCTGAAAACCAGTCCATGTTTTGAAAATAACTTCTACTTCATACTAGGCTTTTTTTTTTTTTAAATAGTTTTTGGATTTGAGGTTAGATCAGTCAACTTGATTCCAACAGCGAATGCTATGTCCAAAACTGTAAGTACTAAAATAGCGCTTGATGAAACTACAACGTATTAAAAGGTAAAATAAAGAGCCAAGCACTCCAAATTTCAGTAGTTTTTATTGATCTATTTCGTATCCGTTCGCAGTATCAAGCAGTTATTTGCCGAAAATATGTTTACAGGGCAGTTGCATTGGCTTTCAATTGCACACTATCAAAACTTCAAGCAGGGCAAAGTCTCGAGAATTTTGCTTATAATAATACAGGTATCGCAGAAAAATTGTTCAGCTGTGTTAAAGACACTCAATTTCGAGGTGTTTCAGTAAGTTCTTAATCTTTTTTTGCTTTTAATAGCGAAATTGCATTCAATGGATCTATCAACCGAATCTTGCAATTTTCAGGGTCAGGTTATGTTTAATGATCTCGGCGACCGCATCGCACGGACACAAATTGAACAACTACAAGGTTGATATGAAAGAATTTTTCTGGTATTTTAGTTTCAATTTCGTAAGTAATTAATTAAATTTCTAATATCTTGAAGTTACTGGAACTTCCAAATACTGATGAGACAGAATCAGTTTCATGATAACACAATAAATATTTGTATAGATGGAAAATACCAAATGCTGGGTATTTACGATACAACAACACTTCATATGGACTGGTATGATAAGGAAAAGTTTGCAACATTGAATGGATTACCTCCTCCGGATTCGACTCTTATACAAGAGTCACTTCTTGCCGTTGATATAGAGGTTATGTTTTATGGAATAACTAACTATTTAATCCTTTTTAATTTAATTGCATAGTAACCGTCAATTCTTATGTATAAAATACAATGAAGGACTGATTGGCTACTGTTTCAGTTATATTATGCAATTGCGTTAGTGGCAGTAATCGGAATCATTGTTGCGTGTATGATATTGATATTTAACGTCAGGAATTCTGATAGGATGTCAGTTTTTGTTAATTCCATTATTGAACTTGACTATTATCTAGCCACTGCTTTTCTATTTTTCTTCGTGAAAGGAAATGACTAATAAGTGTTGATCATTAGAAAGTTACAAGAATTTAATATAAAAATTACAAATTCATCATAGTTAAAATATTGAACATTCCGGTTTTCGAACTTTTTAAATGCACTGAAACGAATTTTTTTTTAATTGCACATCAAACTATTCGTCTTCAATCGATATTTTAGTGTAAATATTGAAGAATTCCTTCTTATTCCTGAGGTAACAAATTATACTCATCGATATATGAGGAGTTAGAGTATCTCAAAATATGAAGAACTATGTTATCTTGCAGAAATATTTCTTCCAAAAGTTCATTTCATCGTTCTTTTGCTATAATTTGATGTTAACATGGCTCAGATTAATAAAAATTACATTGAAAAAGAATTGTACCTTTTCATACCATCTTTTTATATTAACAAAAAAAAAAAAATTTTCAACAATCAGATTACAATCATGAAATGAACGTTGCTCACATAGAAATGCTTAAATTTGATCTGATATTAATATTATTTTAAAATGGGACTAAATTCAAATTCTTTTTATTTTTATTTCGATAATCACCGCTTGTCAGTCACATCGTGCAACAATGCTGTTTGTGGGTGCGATAACTAAAATTTATGATTGTATAAAATATGAAGGATTCATAATAACTTATATTCAGGATAATAATGGAATCTCAGCCGCAGTGTAACAATTTACTTCTAGCCGGATGTATACTTTGCTGCCTAAGCCTATTATTATTGGGCCTACCAGCACGTGGAATCACTATCCCAAAGCATTCATTCACATTACTATGTCATGTTAGTTCAAATTTACGTAAAATTAAAATGAGGTTATGACTCAGATCTTGTTTCTATTGTTCATTTAACCAAAATATAAATATTTTCAATTTTTAGTCACAAATATCACTTTTAATGATTGGTTTCACGTTTGCGTTTGGGTCGATGTTTGCCAAAGTCTGGGTTGTTCACCGATCAGGCGCAGCAGAAAATCAGCATCTCATTTCCAAACCAACTACAGGCCAGGTAGTACATTCAAGAATTTGCAAAAACTGAATACAGCATCAAATATCAAAGCATACCATAAGTTGTTTTCATAGCGTTCCAAAACTTTTATAATTTTTTTCTATTCAAAACCACGATAAATTTGCTATTTTACATTTGCAGCCAGTACCTGCATGCAAATTCTACCTCGTAGTTACTGCATTTTTTGTGGTTGATGTAATTATAATAGCTTGTTGGTTTACATTTGATCCAATTCAAAGGATCGAACAACGGTTTCCACTACAAGTAAGTACAAAAATGGGTATTTTTTAAGGTTCATACATTTTATAGAAAGTTTTTTTAATCCCAGGAAAATTTCGAAAAAATTGTTTCTGAATGGATCAAGAATAAATTTAGTGATGTAAAATTTATTTATCTGTAAAAATTTGGTCTTCTGTATATTTGACCTACATGTTTAGTCTTGCATTTTGTCATTTTTTTAGGAACCACCGATAGGAACTGAAGAAGATGTTATGTTTCTACCGATCCTTGAACAATGTCAAAGTAAACGACAAGAAATGTGGACAGGTACTAAACTTTTTGTAAATTTTGTTAAATTTTCAGATGTAACAGATTAAAATTCTGTGAAACGATGGAAAAATTTTGAATTTGTATTAAAGGATTATGGCTATCTTCTCATGAATTTAAATGTTTTATAAATGAAGTATTTCGTCATTAACGTTCGTTCTGAGACGAATCGTCAAGGAGCATCATGTTTTGATACTCTTTCGAGAATAATTGTTTAGTTTTGTTATATTTTGTAACGAGATATTTCTATGATTTTTCTTTGACATTCCTGTCATTTCATGTTTCGACATTTCATGATTTTTTTTCTTTTACTTTCACTTTACGATTTCTATAATTATTTACACTTTTTTTTTTTCTCGGAAAACTTGATAGTAATGTTGAAGTAAATAGTTGAATTGTTTTTGGGATTTAGGTTCCAGATACTAAGAAAGTATCATTTTTATAGGCTTGGTAATGGGTTATAAATGTTTAATATTGGTGCTTGGTCTTTTTCTTGCGTATGAAACGCGTAATTTAAGACCTCTTTTTGTGAATGATTTACGCTTCGTTGGTTTGGCTATATATAATGTCGCTGTATTATCTCTAATAACTGGACCAGTTGTCACTTTTCTTATTCGATCTCAATCCGATGCCAATTTTGCCTTTATCAGCATTACTGGTCTCTTTTTTCTTTCAAAGCTTTTTTTTTTTTTGTTCAAAAATTAAATTGCAAAGCTAAAATATTTAGTACATGTTAGCCTGCTGTACCAATAAGTCTGAAATTATTGTCAAATAGATGAGAATAACGGTTTGAAGGAAATATTATTATTAACAGATAACTACACTGAATTGTAGGACTTTAAAGTGATACGGTGTATTGGCCGAACCCCTTCACCATATCATCTCCATTTATTTTAATTCTTTGAATCTGGACTTCAGTTTTTTTTTTTTTTTTTTCGATAAAATGACTGCTGGAGAAAATAAATGTTGACTGCTATCTTGGTTTCAGTTTTATTGAGTACATATATAACGCTTGGCCTAGTATTTTTGCCAAAAATCTGCCATATACGTCGAACACCTAAAAGTGGCGAGAAAAACGATGGTACTAAACCATTCTATCATCCAGATATTGCCGGAATGGAACAAAAACGGTGTCAACAGCTTCTTCATGAGAACGCTGATCTGAAATGTCAAATAGAACATGTTAGTTTCTTCTTAAAATTTGCTTCTTTTAAAATAAAAACCGTTAAATCTTTGCTTCCGATATTTTCACAATGTTTATTATTTGTTGCAAATAATCCAAACTTTTCTCTGAAGAAATCTTATTCAGGAATATTTTTCAGAAGGAAAAGAAAATCGCGGATTACCGGCAACGTTTAGGAAAACATATTCAAAAAACAACTGGTATTCCACTTCGTGAAAATATATGTGGCAGTACTAGCGATGAAAATATGACACAATCATTTCCAACTGCTTTCACAACAACTGCCTTGATCGAAAATTTGCCAAGCGGTACATTCTCGGCATTAACAAGAACAGAAAATTTTTCTTCTAATGAGATTTTCCCTTGGAAAATCCGTCCCAGGACTTCAGTTCTAGTCTTCACATCTCGGGAACACTTAAAAGGCAATCCTAATATTACTTCAGTGACTCTGGAAAAGATTGCGATTTTTTCTCTCATTACTATAGTGTAGTTCTTACGTTTCGCCCCATTAGCTGCCCTTCTCGATATTTGATTCCATTGGCCATCCATATTTAATCTACATATTTTTTCGCTGTTCAGAAATCGAAAATGCTTGGCATATAATAGCAGACTGATAGATAAAGGAAGTTTCGTGGTCCTTATAGAGCCCTAAGAACGGCCTTAGAACAATTAAAAAAAGACCGTTATGTAAAATCCCAACGACTCGTAAAGTTGTGCTTCGAATTCTAGGGAAGTTTGAAGTTTCATTTTTTTTTTTTTTTTTTTTTTTTTTTTTCAAAATTCGGCTTCAAAAGAAACTGCTCTTGGATTTTATAATTTTTAGATAAATACAACAGTAATTATGAGGAGGAAAACGAGGATACATCATCAACATTCAGCGAATTATTTCTATGAGGAAAACTTCCCAGGATTTATATAACTCTGCTTCATTCTTTCCTGATAAAGATTACAAATTTTGTCTCGCAACATTTCTGAATTGTAATTAATGGAGCTATTTATATTATTTATTGCTCGGAACAATATTATGGGAAGCAGCAACCAAATTCTATATTCTGACAAATTTATGCAGAGTAATCAAGTTATTTGTTATCCATAAAGGACGAAATGGAATTTTGAATTTTGTGTAAACAGGAATATTCAAACACTTCGAGTCCACAACTGTATCACCGTCCGGTATTCCCTTGCCAGTAATGAGAGCTGCATATCCGAGAGCATGAAAATGCTGCCTTTTACAGTGGACTATTCACCGGTTTGACATACAGCACGAGTTTAACCAAAAAATCTTATAAGCCAAGCTCTCCTATCTTATTCCCTATAAATGAGAGTACCATTAAATAAATCCCCTAAAACCGTGAGTGGAAAATTGCAACAAACTACGCATTTTAAAAAGTATTTTATGATATTTGAATGAAGATTTGAATAATCTCTAATGAGCCAAGAAAACAGCAAATCAACATTATGATAAGACATCAATGTAATAGAGTGTAGAACTAACAAGAGAAAAGCGTTCGGCCATCTGAATACAGATAAATTACTGGTAAAAAAGCTATCCAAAAAGAAATTGCATTCCCAATGACTTGTTTTCCTAGTATAAAATATTTCCTTCAGTGGACAAAACTTTGCTTAGAAATATGCGCGCGATTTTCGAGTAGTATGAAAAAATATTTAGACCATTTTTCTAACCAACCGACTGAGGGGCTTATTTTACTTAGTACTATTTCATTTTCCACTTATTGGACAGTTTTATCAATCTTCATTTGCACTGTTCCCCTATAAATAAACGAAATGCTGCATCCATCATTAGTTACCAGATGCATTATTATAAGATGAAAATCGTGTTTCAAAATGTTGAATCATTCAGTATCTTTATTTGGATTATTCCGAACAAAAAGGCTGAGATCAGTGCATGGTTCAATACTGCTCAATTCTCTTTTTATCATCTACTATCTAATAACCTTCACACTAATTTCACTTAAAATTTAAATCTTGATTTAAAACTTGAGTTCTGAAACTCTATGCCCTTAGTTCTGACTCCTAATAGTGTTCAAAAAAACTACCATTACGTAAAACTAAAAAAAGATATAAGAATGTGTACCATGATGTGATGTAACGACAATCAAAAATGGAGAGAGAAAAAAGATCAAAAATCATACGAAAATGAAAGATTATTCACCAACCATGTATACAAAGCGCAATGTAAGAGCTGGTCGGTTCGCAAATACAGATAGATGTTTATTTAGTAAAAAAGCACGGATTTCGAAATATTCTCGAGTTTAAATATAGACTGGCATGAATACGAATGCTTGAAATACTCATTCACAGCACTTTTGTTGGTTAGCACAGTTCGCTCTCTTGTAAAGTATCAAAGATAAATGTCATAAATTATTGGGTACCGCGCCAGTGTCATATTATTCAAACCACTCAATGAATCCAAACAACATGTCAGAGCATTTCCCTGAAAATTTCATATCAAATCACCACATTTGACTGAAGTATTGATTTTCTTGAGCGCACTGACTTTAAAAAACACGGCCCATATTTCGCGGTGTAAGTTAATTTGAAATTAACATTTAAAAAGTTTAAGCCTTCAAACATATAAGTAACAAAAACTTATATGATGGACAGGTAAAAGTACTAGTTCAGAAGCTAAAATATCAGCATTCTGATTAATCCAGAAAAATTAGATACTGCATCCATCCTAATTTATTTTCTAATTTTTACAGAAGCAAAATAAATAAATAAAATGTGAGAAAAGATTGCGAATAATACTTACAAAACAATACAGTGTTGATAACTTTATATAACATCCTCTAACGGAAACTGAGCCTCTCGTTCCAGCAAGAACATTATTACAGTTTCACACTATTTCTTCATGGATTTCTTCAAGGATAGATTCTTCATTCTCCAAGGATAGTCAAGAAATACGTATACCACTACGTTTGAAAAACGATTCCTCCGACTTTCGAATAAACTAAAGAAATTAATCAGAAGCTCTTCTTGTACAGGAACAATCCAAGAAATTATTAGGGCACTACAACTTTCGGTCATTCTTTTCCTCCAATATTTCTCTTAGAAGAAAAGAAATCACAAATTATCCTGATACTTATGAACTTGAACAATAAAATCCTGGCCAACAAAACTAAAAAACCTTGAATCGGCCAGGACATTTAATTAACAAAACCCGAATTAATAAATTAGTCAAACAGCATCCAGACAACAATAGCAAATAATGTGCACTTCGAGATGTAAAGGACATATAACGAAAGGTGCAAAAAACGGTAAAATTTTTTTTTATTGAGTTAGAGATGATTTTTGTTTACTGAGTTAGAAAAAAAATCAACGATTAAAGTCAAGCTAAACTGCTTTGATTAAAAAGAGCAAGAATAAAAATAATAGAAATATACGTTGCTTAACATGACGAAATAGAATTTCAGCTGTAAAATGACATCTGAAAAATTCATCTATATAAATAAGGTAATGGCAAGCTTAAGATTGTCGCAGCCAAACAAATGGAAAAACAAAGTTTTTCCTCAAGAAATTACTAAAACTACATTTAATCCTATTAAATAACCGCTTATTACGATTCTGTTATCGAGAGAGCTGATGAAATAAGCGCTAACAAGGTTAATCTCAATTATTCCTATACTGGTACTAATCTCAAAAAAGACAAGCTTATCTCTTTTTTAAAATGTGAAATCCAATGAAAAGGCAACACAAAAATATATGATTATTTAGCCGCGTGGATGGCGTCCTGATTTCCTAATAACAAAACGAAATCTGACTAGTCGTACAGAATATTACATGGAAAATAAAGGATTGAATAAAATCAGATGAATTTTATGAGATCACTTCGCACAAGCACAAGTATTGTAATATATTTTATTCTGGTTCAAATGACATCTGATTTTTGTTGCAAGAAATGAAGCAAAATGGAATTCATGAAGAATACAAATATCTTGTGCAGGCAAATTGAAGTACAATAGCGTAAACTACGTTTAGATCAATGCGTTGATTTATTGTACCCATTTCAAGAGATTCAAAAAGAAAAAAAGAAAAACCAATATTAAACTATTTGCAGATTTCTAATGTATCCCTCAGTAAATGTGAAGCAATATAACAAAACCTTCTATGAAATAATGTTTTGAAGAACTATATAATTAATAGCAAAGTAAACTGAGCTAAATTACAAATCTCTGGAAAAATACCAATTCTCTACTAATGAACCTTCGAAATCTTCAGTGTATCATTCATTATATAAAAATGATTTCTCAGGTAGCAACACTACATCTGTGTACTACACAATGATATTGCTGAAGCGAATCTTTTGCAGTCATGCAGTCGAATGTATATAAGCAACTGCCCTCTCTCTGCAGAATAACGGAAGGATTTAGGGAGATCAAAAGAGTGTCTGTCCAAATAATTCTAAAACAAATAGTTTAAGGTATTGAAAAAAATCATTGTAAGGATTAATAGTCTATCTAAAACATGTGCAGTTATACTCCAAATTTTATTAGTTAAGGAATGGAACTGATGACGTTAGGTAGCTAAGAGCAACTTTCAAATACCTATGCAGCTTGCATGGCAACACGAAAGTGTGCCTGTGCTGTGCGATCCCTTTACTTCTCACTGCATCCTTTTTGCAAAGGCACACACAATGACGAAGAAGGAAGAAAAAAAGTATGGATTATGACAAAGCGCTGTGTCGACATGCAAATGCTCTTTCCAGCAGAATCAAAGAAAAAAATTCGCTCTAAACTGCAATAATAATAAAAGAAATAGGCAAAAGAGGAGAAGCATGAGCATCGATAACAATCGGTGATAATCCACTCAGTAATCTTCCATAAGGACGAGGACCAAGGATAAAGATAGCCCAGAACAATAAATACAAAATGATAATAACGCCAAGCCTTCTTTCTTAATCCAAGCGAAAAATTCCTATGCATATCGGACAGAACGCAGTTTATCACATACATAGACAAACTACTTTGCGATGCAAATGCTAGCAGTAATTGGCGCTACGTGTTGTCGATGCATCATTTTCTTTCTTCATGGATTCCATGGATTTTACATGTTCTGTACAATTCATTTCTGTCTTCCGGCAGAATGAAGACTACATACTTTCTTCTGTTGCATGAAATGACAAACCTTGTCCTGAATATTTCTCGTTTTTCCTCCGCATCAAATCTTCGGGAGCAAATCTAAATAAATCGCATTGGGAAAACACGAAAACTTCCATGTACCATACTTATTTCAAAATGGCTGGGAAATGGCTCAAAAAAAATTTACGAAATACAAGTTCGGTGTTCTAAATTACACTATAAAACTCAGAATACACACCATCGCACTCGCCTTAGCTGAATGATCAATAGTGCAAAATAACAATGTAATTATATTCCGACTGACTCCTTACAAATATTAGCCAACAGTTTCTAAACAACTTCACCAAATCCCTGCAGTAAATCTTTAATTTTAAAACCAGATCGCTTGTTCATGCACTGCTCCGACACTTTCATTCACAGCACGAACACGCACCCCAGAAATTCCCTATCATCGATCCATTCATTAACCACTCGACAAGATTACTTCAAATTTTAATTAGTCTTTCAACGAATAAACATTTTTTCAGAATTTTAGCGAACAGAAAACGGCACGTAGCTTTCCGATACGTAGCTTTCCGATAACCTTCGTTCCACTCCATTTCCCTATGTGATCATAACTTTCCATTGGAAAAAATACAGAAGGACGGGGTCTGCATATATGTGACAAATCAAAAGACAACGAATGAATCTGTATTTCATGTTCTGTTCGATGAATATCATATTTCAAGCTTATTTCATCAATAATATGGACGAACTGATGATGTAAGAAAAAGACGAAAAGGAAAAAATATGTTGACATGTATGTGAAGCATGCCATATGCGCTTGCTAGTGATCTCGGCGCAAAATCAATAAAACTTGTACTCTCACTTTAACTCGATATCGGCACAGATTGAGAACAAAGATGCCGCTTATGAGCAACAACTGCAAGCCTCCAAACAGACCAAATCAGATTGTGCTTGTTTGCCTTCATTTAACTTTTCTCTCCAAAAATAGAAGGAAAAAATAAATTCTCAACTGGACTGACTCAAACAAATAAGAAATTATATTTCCTCATTATCTACATATTCCATATTTAATTAGGAAAAAGCTTCCAGGAATAATGAAACCGTAAGGCAATGTTATCCACCGCCTTGTCATAAGCCAATAGTGAATGGATTGGCGATTGAATAATGACTTGATGCATCAATTTGGTTTTAATTTAGTTTCTAAAAGTATGTTTCGCCCGTTACAAGCCGGTAGAATGGATTGGCAATTAGATGATGCTATAGACCTGATGCATCAACTTGATTTAATCAATTTTAAGTGGTACTTTCAAAATCAACTTACATAGAATATTCATTTCGTTTCAGCAACAGAATTCGAAATTGAAACGCCTCCACAAAGCACTAAAAAAACAAATCAGAGTATGAATACACTTGGGAAATAAGTTCAACCAAAACACCGACTGCAAATGAAGGATGCAAATGGGGGAAAAAATAAAGCGGCAGGAAGAGTGGATGGAAACGAAGAATGGTGAGTATGAGAATGATTATATGGAGGAAAATGAACAAGAATAGCAGAAAACTTGGTTCCAAAAGTTGCAGTGGTGAGCAAAGGGAGATGCTGAACTTTAGGAAAACCAGGACGGCAGTGATGATAGCCGTTGTCCGGTATGCTGACAACCAGCTAACCACACTGCCACCCGGTAAGTCCCCGTTCCACATTTGGAGATTTCCGGTTTTTTATCTCGCTTTCCATTGATAGTAGAAGTTAAAATTAAGAACGACTTTGAAAGCGGTAACGATCAAAGCAGCATGAGCAGTAGTTGGCATCAAATTGCTACACCCATGAATCAAGTAGATGGAGATCAGGATAAGCTGTGGGGAAAGGTGCAAAATCCAAGAGAATGGGCAGGCCGACAATGCTCAATGGTATGCGAAGTAGCAGCTGACAAGCAAGGGAAAGCGGGAACGGGAACGGAAGCGGGAGAGGGAATACATACATATATATCTACAAAGATGGCAGCATAATGATAATGACAATGACAATGATAACATGCTAATGATGATGATCATGCTAATGATGATAACAATGATGATGATGTTTGGCATGAAAGAAGATAGGTAGAGTGTAGCTCCTCGACAACGAGTGGTGGTGCTCCACGAGTGAAATGCTTCCGTTGATGTTATAGCGAGAGAGAGAGGGATAGAGAGCGAAACTAATGTGAACAACAGAGACGGAACAGAAGACATTAACAAGCACCACCCATCTACCCCTACCCATCCATCTATGACATGACAGCTAGGGAAATGGAAAACAACGTTTTTTGGTCAATGTAAAAAAAGTGGTGAAGTGATTAGGAAAAGATAGCTCGATTCTGCTAGTGCTGCTGCTGCAATTGCAACTGCAGCAATTCGATAACCAGTATCATCATCATTTCTTACCTTGCTGCTGATGCTGATGAACTGGTCGAAGTGGCTGCGATTCCTGTTGTGGTATTTTGTGGAACAGAAACTTACTTGGACTACGTCATTTCTTTCCAATAATAGAAGGTTGTTTCTTTCAAGCATAGATTCTGTGGTCGAGCAGACATGATTGCAACAAATAAAAATGTCAAGCAAGGATAATTCGAAGCACATGCAGGATCACGACATAATTATAGCACTGCAGAAGAGAGCGTTATTTGGTAAGGGTTGGATTGAGCCTCTCTACTTTACTAGTAAGATTTGCTTCCAACCACTCATTCCCCACCGTTATCAATTAATTTGTCATCAATCGTTGTTTTACCGTTCGAAAATCATTCTCACCATGACACTGGAATTGGCTTGCAAAACGCTTATACAGAGGAAGGGTATGACGAGAAATCAATAGAATCAGATATATTTTGGCTTTTTTTGAACTCAAATTCCCGTATAGAGTATTCGTGTGGAAGGTGTAACACCCGTTCAGTCGGTCTGCATACCAGACAGGTGCATTTACAATCTATGAAACGACAGGCTGCGCACGGATCGACACACGGTACGTGCATTATACCATGGTGATGTGTGGAGCAAACTGGCGATACCCATGTGAATGGCGCCTCTGGCATGCAGACCGTCATCGGTATTCGTCCGGTTTTCCGTATTCCAACCGATTCTCCACATCATCGACACATTAGTTTAAGCTTTTTATACCGTTCGTCCAGCAGCTATCTATAAATTTCAATCGATGAATGCATTCTTAGTGAAAATGCTTCAGCAAAATAGCGGATGATAGCATCATATGTTTTTCAAATACCGTATCTGAAAAATGTCTTCATTGATAACAAATAGAAGCGAACCGTAAATAACAGATTTCATAATTCAAAATGTTACATATGGTAAGGATTATTATCACATCATAAGCCAGTTCACTAAAATCTTTGCAATACTGTAATGCATTTTTAAAAGAAAAAAGTAACGATAAGTGAAATAATTCAGTTTCAACTTTGCTGTTGTTCTTCAGTGAAAAACATCTCTCAATCTTTATAGTCTTTCATGAAATATTGGTACAAATAAATGACAGATATGAAATTAACTCTGGAAGAGTCAAAGATCGCATCCTTTTCTATATTACGCTGTAGATAGAGAATTTATTTGAAAGGATCAACATTTTAATCTTCTCTGTGTTTTACTGAAAAAATTTTTAACTTTGAGTAACCACTAAATGTAAATTAATTTAAGAAACTATCATTACATGAGAAACAGTTTTAAAGAGATAATGTAAGGATGCTTGGGCCACAATCCAAAACAGTGATTCTTGTAAAAAATTCATTGCATAGTGACAGGCATTAAAAAAATTGTGATCCACGAATAGGTTCAGATGAAATAAGCAAAATGAGGTAAAAAGTGGAGAGAAAGCATCAGCTGAAGCAGCAGTTACCAAGCTCGCTTCCCTGAACGACGGCATAACGGCCGACTCTAAACTATCAACAGTACCTTTCGGAGCTCCACATAAAAACATTCTACAACCATTAATCACTACTTCTGCCGTGCTTGTTATGACTATTTATTGCATCTCACTAGATGTATGCTTTATGTGCGGCGTATATATATATATATATATATATATATATATATATATATAATTTTTGTTTATTTTCCAAGAAACTTTATAATTTCAAAATTCGTCACTATCATATCGCTGCCAATTGTAAATCACGCATCGCGGGTATCAATGTCAATTGTGCGACCTAATGTATGTACATGTGTAACTGTTATCAACTGTATCTTTAAAATCTTGTATGTTAAGACAGACATGTTATTTCCAGTAGTAGCTGATGCTTTTGTTAGTAATTGGCTTGCTGAAAATAATCCTTTCCACTTTTTTTTAAATCTTAACCTTAATGGAAGTACAAAGTATCTTGAAATCATCATTGGCTATCTTCTGACCGTATCGTATAATAATTACATTTGCCACTGTGTGTAGCTCCAATGTGCTGCTGATTATTTGGTGTCAATAAAATTGTGTGCCACATAATCAAGATTTTTCTCTCCTGTTTACACAAGCTTATGGTACATACACACAGTATGTTATCAGTTGACCTTTAACCTGCCTTTATAATACAGTGAATAATATGCCGCGTCACAGATTGATTGTACGGATGCAAATGAAAACTCAGTGTCTTATTTGTTAGAGCAAACAAACTGGTAAGAAAATGGTGGAAAATATTGAAAGAGAGAGACGGAGAAAGCATAGTATGAACAGAATTAAGGGAGGGCAGAGGGTGTGAGGTATGTTGGGACTATGGAAGTCCATCACAACATGTAAACATCAGCTGAGAAGGGCCGAAAGTCAGCTGAGTGCGCTGTGTGTGTGTGTGTGTGTGTGTGTGTGTGTGTGTGTGTG
>KZ269996.1:118697-173873 GCA_002249935.1 Onchocerca flexuosa | reverse complement strand
GTGTGTGTGTGTGTGTGTGTGTGTGTGTGTGTGTGTGTGTGTGTGTGTGTGTTTTCTTCCAGGCCACGTTGTTTGCACCGACAACACGCAAGGCGCATCGCGGTGCAGGCATTCTTCCAGCAGGAAAAACGGAGCGCCCGAAATTTAGCCGCGTCGATGGCTGGGTGAGGCATGTCGTATGTGCGTGTGCGTGTGTGCATGTTGCAGGCAGGGATCGACCAGGAGTGGCCTGTCTTGGAGAAGAAAACGATGTGGACTCGGTGAAAAATTCGATGGATGAGGCAAACGGGACGGTGCTGGTGCCGTAGCAAGAAGAGGAAGAGGTAGAAGCAGGCAAAGTACCAAATGCGCTTTACTTAGGGCCTTCCATCCATGTAGGCAATCGCCTACAGCACGCGTTTGGTATTAGCAGCACAAGGAGTAGGGTTTTTTTTTAGAAAAAGCTCAAAAATGAATCGAAACAGAGCGAAGTGTTTGGATTACAAACAACCGCGCGTGTGCTTCAAACAACTGTTACTCAAATAATTAAACTTACTGCAAGAAATCCTAACTGAAAAGTCAAGCCTCCAATCAAAAATGAACCTATGTCCCCACTGCTATGGATCAGATCATTTAGCAGCACTACTTACACAAATAATCCCCTCATCAGAAACAGTGGGTGTGGATTTTCACTTCCACCAATAACGTCCTCAAATAAATGCATATTTTCAATCAAAGATACTGCAACATTTTCTCTGCAAATGCGAACCGTTACATCTCTGCTTCACTCAGAATCATCTCTGTAATACAGAATTCTTTTGGTGATAAAAGTGCAATGCTATCGATATAAAAATATTACTAATAGGAAATATGGAATTAATAACGCTCTGAATTTGAATTTTTTAACATAAGTGATCTCTAAAAATGAGAACGGGAATTCCACGAGCATCTAGACTCTCCTGTTATGGGACAATGTCGGCCACAGTTGGGCATTAACTTCTTGACGGAAGCAACATATACACCAATTAGATCAATCAATGATTTTAGTATTTTACAGAAACCGCTGGTCAGACAATCAATGGTAGCAAATGAAAGACACAGCAGAACAGTAAACATCGAAAGTGCTTGAAATAGCAAAAGATACCAAAAATTTAGATGAGCTTTGTTTTCGATCGAGTAACAACTGCACCAGCGAAAAACGAATTCCTTGATTTTCTATTTCTTGATAATTCTTTCAAAACGGGTGCATTTGTTTTGCCTTTTGATAATAGTCAATCCTGGTTTATGTTTGGTTTCTTTAGAAGATGTCAAATGATTCCGGTTCTAAATTCTCCCTACTATGTGCGGGACCTAAAAGAGTAACTTGTTTTTATGCATTCTCTATATATTTTCATAAATTTTACCATAGGTCAATCCTGAGAACTGTCATAAAATTAATGGATGTCCAGAAAAAATTATTCTGATTTAAACTTACACTTCTGTCACCCTCTACATATAGTCACTATCGTGAAACAAGCAGTTTTTTAAAAAGTACGTCAAAGTGATAAAATATCGTCAAGTCTATCAGATTGATGTCGATATTTTTAAAGTTACGGATTAGATAACAGTCCAAGTCTCTTAAATCTAACCGACTGTTCTTTACAAAAACGAAAATACAGTACAACATTTTGCAGCAGATGATCTATGCTCAAAGAGTACAATTGCACTCCATCTGTTGCATCGCAAATAAATCATCCAATGTTTTCACAAATGCGCATGCGGTTCTTATCGTTGGAACATATTCACGAATAAAAAGCATGAAGTGATCTTATACTGCATTGTGTGAATGCAAGAATGAATTATTCTAGACAAGTTGCGATTCTGCCTTGATACACGAGGAAAACTGCTAAAAAAAAAAAAAATTGGAAATAGATACTGCATCTAGCAATTCTATAAGCTAGCGCGAAATTCTTTACAACGCAATTTGGTAATATTGATTTTATTGCATGGTAGAAGGCAGCTGTTAGATCTGATCTGATGAAGGAATCCTGAATTCGTTTAGAATAGACAGTTCCGATACTAAATTTAAAAAAAAAAAAAAAGACTTCAATGAAGCAAACATGGAAAAGTTCACTGGAATGAAAAAATGTTTTCAGGTGAATACATGTCGGATTGTAAAATGGAGACGATGAAACGACACAGTAACGGTATTTTTTGGTGTCTTCCGGCTAATAATTTCATCGATAACTTTTTCCTTAAATATCACTAATGTTATTCGACAATATATAATAAATTGTTGTATTACAATTACATGCAATAACGACTGCATTTCGCTGACATACGATCAATGAAGAGCATTTAAGAACATTATTAAAAGGTCAGTAAGACAGTATAAAGGCAAATTTTTTAATCTGATGAATCAGTTTATTGACAATGAGAATATCTGATTACTTCGATCCCTGGACCATGCTATGAATATAAATTATGGGTATCGCTCAAGTTAGATTGGATTTTTGCAGTTGCATTTTTCATTAAATGCTATATCCTAAATATTATTAATGGTATAGAGATGATATTTTAGTCAAATGTATTTTTATTCGAGTTTAACAACTTAATTTTTTGACTTGAATTACACTTGATTTGTGAACAATAAACAATCTGATCGAGTAACTGAATTCCTGATTCCTTTAGGTATGCTCAGACGTTCCAAATATAATTTATAGTCAATCTGGCAAACGAGCATATTTAAAGGGTTTCCTCGACTCTCACATGAACTTTGATGATACATTCCCTAAATATATTATTTCCCGTATAGATTACAAAGAGGGAGCATGGAATATCAGCTAGGAATCATTTGAAAGTGGTGCGGTGACAACACGGTAGTTTCGAAATGATGACTGAAATATGAAGTCACAGAAGGATACAGCTGTTGTCACGAACTGGTAGGGATGATGGTTCATAATGCTTCAGTAGAAACCATATTCATTACATTCAGCTTTAAAATTTTGTGTCCACACTAGCATTATTTCAAAAGTATTACTTCAAATTGTCTCTTCTTTCCGTTCAAGAACCTTCGCATGTATAATTTTTTGAACGCCAAATTTCACAGTATCCAAAATTCTAAATAATTTACGAAACATTTCGTTTGATTATGTTGTGATCGTCCGCAAAATCTGAATTAGCGACGGCATGGCGATATGAAAGTATAACTGTAGAGCAAAAAGAGATGGTATATTCTGCAAAGTTTTAAGCAAATCGAGAATGTCTGATAGGAGAAAATCGGAAGATGCGAATCAACAAAAACTTAACCAAAATATTAATTAAACGGAATGGTTTCACAGCTAAAGTTGTAAGTACTTTCAGGA
Organism: Onchocerca flexuosa; assembly: GCA_002249935.1. Taxonomy (NCBI): domain Eukaryota; kingdom Metazoa; phylum Nematoda; class Chromadorea; order Rhabditida; family Onchocercidae; genus Onchocerca; species Onchocerca flexuosa. Next base: position 170,550 of record KZ269996.1, on the reverse strand, counting down.
AGTCAAAGAACAATTATATTCGAGGTGCCTAATTACCACAAGACATATTGTACATACTGATTTAGCTGTCACGATAATACTGGGGATGGACAGATTCCAAATGGATAAGATGTAGTTACTGAAGTTGGCCACCTGAGATGTCTTGAGTGAGGCAAACATCTGCACATAGTTTGACATCATCCATCAGAAATATGAAAAGAAAAAAAAATACAATACACAAATACACAATGAATATACAAAAATACACAAGCAAGCAACTTCCAGTGGTGCGTTCGGCCATGTGAAATGGGAATAGATGAAAGTCCGGATAAAAACAGTTCAGATTTACCCTATAAAGGGAAGGCTGGAAAATGGAAAATGGAATTGATATAAAAGATATACTGAACACGGGTAGATGATACGATTGGTTAGATCAACCGAAGAGTTGGATTGGGAGCGGGAGAGTTAAACTATGAAGAGACAAATGCCAATTTGGGAAGCACGAAATACGCCCATCCACCACCCACACACGCACGCGTACATACACATACACACACACGTACTTACATATACAGTAGGAAAAAGTGCTTTCGAAGCAGTTTCTTTAGAAATGGAGTGTAACGGACAAACAGAGGGTGTAAGCTACCCAATCAGTCCCGTCTCCCATTTTAGATCGAGACCGGAGCTGCTACCAATGGTGACATACACATACACATATGCACATATATGCACATACACACATATAGTGGAGATATATACAATAAAAAATGCTTTTCAAAAAACATAATCCTCAAAAACTGGGTAGCAGAAGAGAAGGGCTGTAAGCTGTCTCATCAGTCCCTCTCCCACTCTGGATCGAGACCTGAGCTGTCAACCAGTGACACATCCACGCACTGATACACCCACCTGATGCGGTTTCTCTTCTGAGGTGCAGCGCTTATTATCCACGGTACCGATGGTATATACGGTGATGCATGCAGCCCCCTCGCCGCTCTTCAGCCACTTGCTGCTGCAGCTACTCGATTGAACCTATGAAAATATCAGTTTATTATGTTTGTTCCGACGACACACCAACAAAGTGACATACAAATCACATCACATCACATCCACATGAATAAAGCGCTCACATACACATACACAAACATTCGAACTACCTACCCAAAGTATGTATGTGTACATTTAGCAAAAATGCACTGTTTTTAGCCACCACTAAAGCCACTCTTTTCAGAAGCAACAAAAAGCTCTCCAATCGATTTCAGTCCCATCCTGCCAACATTATCGTCATTATCATCATTATCATCATCATCCATCATCATCATCATCATCAATCATCATCATCATCATCATCATCAATCATCATCATCATGTTTTTCCATTTCAGACATGATGTGACATCATCATCATCAATCATACTTTTTCCGTTTCAGACATGATGTGACATGCAATAGCATTAGCATTACAGACAGTTTTTTGTCACGCGGCATTATCATCAGGTTCTCCAGGTTCTCTGGACTGTCGCATTGAATGCGACATCTGAGAATGAAGTAATCATGCTACTGCTGGAACGTATTCTACATTTGTGGCGGCGGTCAGAATGTATTCTTCATATATGGCGGCGGTCATCTATTTCTTGATCAGAAACAATTCAATCCAGATAAATAATCATATTTTCACAATTGAAAAAAAAGCAATATTGAAAAATCATCCCAAAAGACTGAATTTTATTGATCTTGAAGCGGAAGATTAGTGCCAGCTTACTGATTATAGAATGACATATTTGATATATTTCACCAGCTAGTATTTGTCCGTATCTATGATAATCAGAATAGCAAAATGAACAATTGTAGATATCTCATTTTGTATGTCTAATGAAACAAAATTATTTAATCCTACTGGACGGACACAGTAATTGTAGCATCAACTCATCGCATAACTGTATTATCATAAATCACAAATAGCCAACTTATCAGTGAAAATTTGCTTTGGAACATAATATCAATAAACAACTCTTATAGTGTAAGCTCTTTCACAGATCATAACATGAATTTTACAAAATAGCGGAAATAAAATAGGAAGGAAGCCAACTGAAATCATATTTCTCTCGCTAACAAAGAGGAAAAATCTCTATTCTGCAACTGTATCATATAGAAATGTTTGCTAACGTATGCAAACAATATTTTAAGCTCTTTGAAGTTTGCGAAAATGTAAGATACTTTTGTTCAAATACGCCCTCAACGCCATTCCCCAGCTATTATAATGCAACTTTGCTACACTTCACAATTTTGCTATAAATTTTAGAAAATGAATGGAATAAAACTGGAGGAAGCATAAATTAATGCATGTGCAGTATGCGAACCTATTACCCTCTCATAACTATGTAGGATAGCCAAAAAGCAAAATTCCCTTTACTTGGCTTATTCATCCGAGATTTTATCTTGTAAACATGATAATATGCACCGATGCCAGAGTTAGAAACTTCCATGAGATACAGTAACGACCCGTTGTGCTTCTTTCGCTTGCTTTTTTCCAAAAAAAAGGAGAACTTTTTATATTACTGAAACGAGACACACCCAAACCATTGTCATCAGGACTCACTTTGAACTTCGTTGGCACGAGTATATGTTTAACCTTTTCTAGAAGGTCTTAAGACCGAACATACTGTCAAATAAATGCAAAGTAAAAGCAATTCAAGTTTAGGGGAGATGGCAGATATGAGTGCGATTGAAGTTCACTACAGTCACTTTATATTTTATAAAAATGAGGCAATTCCAAAGCGTTACTGCAATTTACAAATGGTAAAGGATCTATAATCACACTAACAAAAGGGTGAATTATAGTGGAGCGAGACCCATGTTAAGCTTTCAAAAACAGTATGATCATCCTGGACTAAATACCGTTCAGCTGTACTAAAACTGTTAAGAGGCACTAGCAATTGATTAATTTCAAATTTGTTAACTAAACTGTTTGTCCGTAAATGTAATGCATAAGAAAGTATTTCCATTTTTCCTCTTCATTCACCTTTTTTACCCATTATACCTACATTAACCGAATATCTATCTATAGCACACAATCAAATCAATAAGACTAAACCACAAACTGATCGATCACAAAGATAAAAAAACACCAAACATTACAACAGCAGGACTGAATTCATTCATCATACCAGGACAATAAAAAATTGAAGTGAAAAGGAATGGTCCACTGAAAGTATTATCCACGAAAACACATCCAGAAGTTCGAATGTCATTTTCAAAAATTACTTCTCAAATACCTTTTCGTGTTTGTCACATGACCGAAGTTTACAAATGAAAACATACAAATTCGCTTATTTCAAAATAACATAAATAGAAAGCATAATTTATCCATCGAAAGTAAAAGATGTTATATGATTCTTACCTTGAACCTATCACATACGGAAAAAAAAAGTGTGGTTTGGATTTTACATATTTATAAACTTCAGTTCCTCGCTTATATTCAAAATATGCACAAAACAAATATTGTCATGAGCATTTTCAACAGTCTAATGAAAAAACAACAGTCGATCGACCAAATACCCGCAGCACAAATAACAAGCAAAATTTTGCAGAAAAAATCATAAGATTGAGCAGGAATTTAGGAATAAGTGTTGATGTGAAATTTCACATGGATTTTTTAGGATATTATCTTGACTGGTATCAAGAGAATTTAGACATCGATAGTACTTTCAGAAGTCTCCGTGTGGAATGAAGTTGTTCAGAGCGTCTGGAAAAGAAAAAAAAAAAAGAAAATGTTTTAAAATCTTTTCACAGAGACGATGAAGTAACACTGCTCCAAAGTCAATATATTAAAAGAGAACATATGATATCAATGATTTCCATATATTCATTTCCGTGAATAAAATCTTTAAAAATTTAAGTCTTCACGATAGAATCGCGAGAAGTTACCTTCGTATTAAATTTCGAAAAAGATAGGAATACTGGTAGCTGGAAAATGCAAGCAATCTCAGCAATGTGATATCGTTCCTTATCATGATAGCAATCTTTTGCAAACGTATGGTGTTCTTTTTAACACATAATAATGAACAAGAAGATAAGGCCAATTGCCATCGCAATTCCCTCTGACATCTTGTCACGATAAATGCTATCAAATTTGACATCGTAAATGGAACTAATGTTGGAAATCGTGACGAAGACGATTCTCTAAAAAGTATGTAATTATTCATTGAAGAAATAAATAAATAAATTTATTGCAATTTCTAGCGAACATAGAACAGAAATTTATCAAATTTCTAAAAAAAATTCTGATACAATATAATTACCGACCTTCCTGCAGGAAAAAACAAAACTGCAGGCAATGTATCCATTTGAAACTGCCACGGTAGATCATTTAACGAAACATCAATTCTAAAAAAGTGGGTCATTTCTTTCGCAAAGACAACTTCGTTTGAAAGCAATTTCTAAAACAGAAAGGCAAGCAGAACAAATAATTATTCAGCATTAATTTTAAATGCACAATGAAAACAAATAATAAATCATACACATGAAATTTGATCAATTTAAGAAATGGACGAAAATAGTAGGCCACTGAATGGTAAATATGAATTACGGAGGCACTTGGTCCATGCCAATTTCCTCCAGAAAAGAACATCACAGTATCTTCAGAAGAATTCTGAAATCAGCAAAATGCATAACATTTGCAAAATACGATATTTTTCAAATTATTTTGAATGAGCAGTTGACAAACTCAAAAACCATTTCTAAGAAATTTTTCCAAAAACTATCAAGTAAAAAAATCTTATGCGAAATGAAAAACAGTTAATATAATTAATTAAAAATTTAATATGCTTACAACATCCATTCTGAACGACTTTGCATTGGTACTCCGTAAGACAGACAAATTATTATTCAGAATTTTTGATTCCTTCCGCGATGCCTGGGAAATTACGTGCGGTATCAATGAGCCATTGTGAAATGCGAGTAAAAAGTCACGAAAAGTATGGCTAAAAATTGGAAAATTTAGATTTCCCAATTTTTTGAAAATGAGTAAACCAGTCAGCCGAATCCAGCATTCTGATTTCATCACCTTCCTTGAACACCAGAACTATCAAGAATGAGTGAATTGCAGTACAATAGTCGGGTTAGAATTATATATCAAGCAATACATTCAAACAATTAATAATACCATACTGAGAACATGCCTACCTCGAAAATTCGTTTTGCATAAAAAAAGTTTTTTCAGCCCTCGGATCCACAATCAATGCGACAATCGGTTCTTTGTACGATCCCCTCAATCGTTTTAGTACATAATCACCATATCGACTATCAATACCGATAAATCTAAATCCTTGACAATACATTGCAAGTTAATTTAAGGCTTATCAGAACAGTTAAAACGAACTAATCTTTCAAAAATGTTATAACTAAACTGCATCCTTTAAAGGTAACTTACGCAAAAGATCAGTAGGCATGCAAAAGAGGTAAAATACATCGTAAATAAACAACTAAGATAAATGGAACAATAAGTTCTTCAGTAGGGGAAAAATGAAGTGATAACCCACCAACCGTAGCGAATTATTTTTGTCGCATGAAAGACCCGTGATTGATTTTGGATTGAATGGGCAACATATAGATGGCGATGAATCAGAAATATGACGATAAAGATCTCGAGCAAGCCTATATTTGGCACAGTGTTCAAATGTGTCCTGTGATATATCCAAATGTTGATTTTTTGAAATCAAGAGTGCACAACAATGACTCATCAATTGTTCTAAAAATATATTTTATTCCATTTGGCAAAAGAGTTTGTCATTATTTGAATTCCTTAACATACAAGCTTTTCAGTGTTCACTATAACGAACAGCAAAATAACTGTAGTATGTATTACGGTAGTTCCATTTCTGTGCAGTTATTATTTATTGATAAAATAATCCTAGGATAAACCTTCACTTAGTGTCGAAAGGACGGATAAACAAGGAAAATTATGAAACAGTGACGAGTAAGTATTATAGAAGAACAATGGAAGCTGGCTGCAACTTCCACTTTCCGAAAAATTCACTCCTTTTTTGGAGCGACATTGGAAACAACGAGACATCAAAGAAGTTTTCTCTATCATGCAGCACTTTTGGATCTGAAAGGAGTATGCATCGTAAATGAGTCACCAAAAAATTTTCAATATTAAGAGAATACATTTTCCGATAAAAAACTGGAAATTCGCTGATACCAATGAAGGTAAGATACTTCTAAAGTATTAGCACTGATTTTCTGGCATTTATGACTGTTCATTGTAATTATTCGACTCCTTTCATTAACCAATGCATCAAGTTTGTTTGATCTAGATTTCATTTGACTGATTAAATCTGCATCACATGTGTAATATTCCATAATACTCTGAAAACAATATACAATGGAAAGCAGTTGAGGTAAATATTTCTCCAGCTACTGACTCCCGTTCCGATTAGAATATAGTGATTATGGGATTTCGATGTTTCAGTACGTAGGTTTAGCAAACAAAACATTGCCAATAATAATAAATTTATCTTCCAATTGTAGAATCTCTCCCTTTTTTTTTTTTGTTTTGTTTAGCTGAAAAAATATCAATTCAAAAATCTTCGGCAGAGAATCGAGAAATGAGACACCAGTATCTTCCTTCTCTGCCTAAAAACATTTAACTGTATTAAAAAAAAAAAAAAAAAAAAAAAAAAAAAAAAAAAAAACGATGTTTCGATAAGAGCTCTGCAATTCATAACAAAGATTTCAGTAAAACTTCTTTAAGATCCATTAAATTTCATTTCACCTGCTCCACCACAGAAACTGCCCAGCTGTGGGGATAAAGTATCTGACGATCTACAAATACCACAACTGTTGCACTACGCTGTAAAATTGATAACAATTCCTCACTTTTTGCAACACCATTCATTTCTGAAACAAATTCTTTGAGAAAATGACTATCGAAAATTTCTTCATATGAATTGAAAAATTAACGACTAATAATAACCTGGATTAATCCACTGAAAACCATTTGATTTACGTGCTCGGTTTTTAACCCACTCGAAAATTTTGTAAGCAGTCATATTTGATTCATTATAATTGAAAGTACCATTCCAAGATCTTAATTGAATCCATGCGTTCGACGACGAATTTACGCTCATTGCTAAACTCGAATTTGTCACAACGGCGAAACCAACTTTATCCAACAAATTCTCTGCAAATATTCAGTGATTCTGCATGTCAACAAAAATGCATATGAATCACCAATTCCAATACATCGCTGTCTGCAAACCAAACATCAGATTTCACATATAATACATATATGCAAATCAGAACTATGAAACTGAGATTAAGGAAAATCTAATTTTGATAAATTAAGGTTCTCTACAATTTTAAATAAAACCTTTAGTAAAGACTTTTCTCCTTAAAATAAATTCATGAGATTATAGAAAAAAAAAAAATGGGATTTGATTTGGATATAATCAGAAAGAGATAATGGATAGCAACGGGAAAAAAAGAAAAATTAAACCAACTGGAATTCAGGAGATAAGATATTTGTAAATCAATAGCTTTTGAAATCTAGCATAATTTTCTCTTTGCAACGAATGGAAACATACGATGTTGGAAAGCAATTAATGCTGCTTTGATATACTGTTGAAATTCGTATGATACAGCAAACGCCATCTGGAAAAAGTATGAGTGATCTTACTAATTTATTACAAAACCAAAAGTTTGAATGAATTGTTTTTTTCGAAATTTTTTGAAAAAAACGACCTCCGCATTAAAAAATGCAATGACTGCATCATCAAATTCATCGAGAAAGCTTTTCATAGCGAATGGAGTTGTAAGCCGACGAACAGGATTCCGCAAACGCGATACCCACCTAAATTAATTAGTATTTGGGCAGTTGTGCAGATTGAAAGTACAATTAAGTGATATTACGATTGGGGAACACACTAAAATGAAAAGTTGCAAAAAAAAAAGAGACGCATACAGGTTGGATTTTACCTGTATAAGTAATCTGATGCCAGTAATCCAGTATACATTAAATTTTGCTTTCCAATATATGCAACAATGACTGGGTATGTGTGGGTTTTGTAAGACTTCCTGCACTCTCCATGAGGAAAAAAACAGTTGACTGCTGCGAATGATATCTGTACAAAAATAATGAGCATAAACAGTGACAGCAACAAAATTTAAACAGTTCAAACAACGATAAAATTTAAACAGTTCCATATTCGATTTTCAATGGGCATAAATTGGACTCTATTTTCTAATATGCAAAACAATGATTAAATATTTATTAATTTAGTAGGTTCCTAAATTCTCTACTCTTAAAACCGGGCAAAAGGAAACAGATCAGTAAGCTAGAGTTTGTTGCAAATAGTGATAACAGTGCCAAAATGCCATAGCAAAAAGTTTTTTTTTAAATCTACTTATTTTAAATCCCATTTCCAAAAATAAAACGTTAACAGCAACACTGCAAAGTTTGACGCTTTTAAAACATGACAGACAAGGAAATATTACGGATAACAAAAAACTCACATCGGAAGCCTCGCTTAAACTTTTTGCAACCTTCTCGAAGATCACACGTGTTCGGGTACATCTCCTGCTCCATGGTGCGTAATACATAACAATGACAATATCAGAATTATGTAACAGATTCTCCGGTTTTGCATCATTACCCGTATAATAGTCAACGAGATATTTCTTCGAATTGAGTGGGAAAAATGGTCGCGGTGCACTTGATTCTCGCTGACCCAATTGATCACTCAAATTACTAATATATTCAGAGAAAAAAATTAAGGCACTAGATGAAATTACAGTACCTAATGGAAAAGATTTAAAACATACCAAATGGCGTCAAAATTCAGTAACAGTATAGATAATACAAACGATGCAATGAATGAGCGCATATTCAAATTATCAATAAATTTTCGGCAAAATTTTTCTGTCCATTTATCATTTCTCACACCTACAAATAAACCTATTTACCAGAACCCTAAAATAATCTTTAAGATGAGAAATGAGTTGAAACAGGTAATGTACGAATTGCGGCCTCTGATGCTACCTCATTCGTAGATAAGATATATGATAAAACTATTATTTTCAAGTTACTGTTTACCTTCAGCAATACTTTCCTCTGCGATCAAATCACTGATGCATTCAGCATTGCCTGAAAATTTATATTTACTGTTTCCACATCTACAGTTGACCGTAAAAATATTCTCTCCAAAGCCGTGATTTCATTAAAGGCATTAAATTACTCACTTTAACCTTTAGTGAACTGCAAGAATTTAAAATGGCCGATTAATTATCAACCATGATTAACAGAATGATTTGAGCAACTTAGAAAATGATTAAAGAGCGCTACTTGGAGTAAAAATACATTCAGCAGTGTTGTACGGCATAGAAAGCCACATCCATCAATGTCTTGACCAATTCAGCGACATCCATAAAGCCTTTGCAAATATAATTATCAATCTCATTTTGTCCATTATTCAAACAACATTGAGTTTTGAAACGACAAAAAGATGACAAACTAGGAAGCTTATAGATCACTTATTCCGCATTCGAACATAACGAGATTATTTTTTCATAGTAACATTTCACGGCTAACAAGTTGGCAAGCACGACCTTGTCGAATTCTGACAATATTAACCATTGAGCTGTTTCACTTCAATCATATGATGATCAGGTCTGCAGTAATCCGGACTAGCTGGTTCTCGGTTTGTTTATGCTTTTATAAAAAACTCTTTATTATCTACGAATAATCTTATTAATCTCATGAGTCCTTGAGGTATTTTCATCCGACTTCCTCAGAACTATTTGAATATTTGGAACTCAGCAATTAATTTGAAATTAGTTCGCGATTTTATCCAATTACTTCTTTGTCCCACTTAAAATGAACAGTTTGCAAGATGACGATGAGATTTCCCGTCATCCAGAAGGATTTTCCTACAAATTCCATACGCTATGCATGTAGAACTCAGAACGAAACGACCCCACTGCGCCACACTAACATACAATCATATGACGAACAATACCACTTCTGATATCGCAATCACTGCAGACGTCGACTTAATAATACGGTCCTTCAATGCAACTTCCATCTCTACAGTGTTTGGTAATGTTGCAAGAACCGTCAAAATTGCCTGTGAGATTTCTTTGAGCTGAGCGAATTACCAACTGCATTTGTCATTACCAAGCATCCATCTTTAATCGTGAATTTACTTTTTCATCTATTTCATTATAAACTGTAGTTATCGTGATGTAGCTTGATGAGCAAAAATCCATTTCCCCCGATAACAGTGTGCTGTATCACAAATTATTACTGTTCGTATTTATGCAAATCTCTATATGATTGAGGAATTTTGAAGTTCATTTATCATTCAGATCTCACTGAGTGTTACATAAAATGCCATCCATGTCTTAACCTCAAGAATATCTTCCCCACAACTTAGGCAATCCTCGTATCGTAACAGATCACTTCTGTAATAGCAGCAAAATTTATTGGCATATCTCATATCATGAACAGTATATGTATCATGGTAATGTTGATGAAAAGAGATGAGAAATGATAGCAGAGATGACTTGAAGAGTCACTGAAGAGGTATACCATACAGCAGCCAATGTACAATACGGAAATAGTGTTTCCCCGGAACGGCGTATCGTCTGCAACTTTGTAGAATTTTACAAAAATGAGATGGACAGAATCCAACCAATATCCATCTGTTTCAGAAATCCTAATAATAAGATCCCATCTTCTTTCTGCAGCTCTTCCATCAATAACATCAAACATATTGGCAGATCCGAACAATCTGCAGTTACTTAGCAAAAGAATGGATAAAAGCAAATGGTCTGAAGCCTATTCCAGCCTGTTACGTAAGGTTCATGCATAGCAATTATAGCACAGTGCTAGTCACTTCATGCTAATGAGAATTTTTTCGTCTAATTTATAAAATATGTTAATATTTTACCATAAGAACGGCGAGGTATGCATGTCGTCCACAACGATCTTCAATGGGTGCTCTAATGCAGTGAATGTATGTTTGCAAACTGCTAAAAAGTAAAGATTTTTGAAAAATCTTCAAAAATTCTCAACTTTCTGTTAGGTTGGAAGTTATCATTTTAAAAGAAAACTTCAAATGAGAACCTGCAAGTACTTAATGAATTTGGCAATATCTGGTAATTATCCATCTTCTGTCGATTGTAATGAGCGACCCCAACAATATTAATGCATTTCGTACATATAACACTTAATGCGACCTCTTGGATGCAATGCCAATTCGTAAACAGAGCTGCAAATATCGCCAAGTTCTGAACCGCTCAATTTTTAGTTTAAATCGCAATTTTCAAATTTTTCATTTTCCTAAAATTCTATTCTCCAAATCAGTTAAGTAAACAAATATCACGAATTCCCATCCATATTTGTTTATCTCATCCTCCAATATTGATCTGTGAAATGTATGAATGCTCTAAAATAATCGTTCACAAAAATTATTTCACGAAGGCAATATTTAGAAAAAAATATGTTAAGTTTCCGGATTAAAGCAATCTTTAGGAAGACAAACAGGGGTATCCTTCACCGCATGCATAACTCAAAGATTTATCAGTTGAAGCATAGCGACTGCGAAATGGTTCCTGCGAATAGCACAGTTCTTTTATTGAATTATCAACGACGCATCCATTGTACAGATTATAAGCACTAAAAAACAATTCTGTCATAATAAAAAACAATTCTCCTGGTAACATGCAAGATTTATTAAATAGCAGCAAATTGAAGTCAAAATTAAATAACAAATCATTAAATGAGTTTAAAAAATGCATTGCAGTTTTCTGAGATTGCAACGAAAATGATCAGATACTAGTTACTAAAATCAAATTTACTCGCAAATATCCAGGAATTCATCTCGAGACTTTCGAAAAATATTCGACATCGTAAATTTTTCAAATATTCCAACTGTTTGCTGGAATGCGTCTAATTTCATCAACATGTATGCACAAGAGTCTATTCGTCGTTGGGCATAATCACTGCAGTTGAAAGGATACTAAAAAAAAAAAAAAAACTTTTTGGTTGGAAAATAAGAATAAAGCGTATCATTCTTCAAATAAATTTCAGCCAAATAAAACCATTATGGTTGAAATAATTATAATATCAAGATCAAGAAACTACAAGCAATACATAAGAGCTCTAAAAAACTACCAGATTCCAATGATTTCCATAACGATTGCTATCATAAAGGCCATTTTGATTATTGATGGAATCATCGAACTGATTGCCACTGTAGGCATTATTGTGTGGGGTAGTATTACGATAATATACAAGAGCATTCGCATCATATCTAGATCTTTCTTTGTCATAACGATTTAGTGATTGTGATGAATCGCCCTGATTGTATCCATATGTAGAGATACCATACAATACACTCTCTGTTGATATGAATTGATAAGACTTATCAGCAATATAAGAATAATTCTTTTTATTGGGGGATAAGATAATCTTAGAATAAGTTTAAAAAATGCATTGAAGTTTGCAGTATATTTTATGATTCCTTGAATTTTGATTTTAGTAATAGCAATGATTCTGGTGAACATAACTGCTAGAATACTCACGATTAACTTATAGTTTAATCGAAAAGAAAAAATACAAGAAAGAAATCACTAGAAAATAATTCTGAAAAATTATACCATCACTTCGATTGAAATTTCAATGAAAATTCCATTATAGAAAATTCATTGAAATGTCTAGTGCCTGATGACAAATTGCCACTTATTTTCAATATAGTGGCTTTCTATCTCCAGTAATTAAGTAATCTAAATTCCTCAAGTAAATTCCGACTTTCCTAGAAATGTCCTAATCTTCGAAAGTAGTAAATGTTTGATAATTCATACAAATTGTGGATTTTTCAGATGCTGAGTCTATTTTGAAAACTAAATTAGATAGACTACATCAACATAAATAGAAAAGGAAATTTTTTTATCAAATTATCATGAGCAAAATCGCTATTTTAAATAATAATCGAAAAAAATGCTAAATAAATATACCGAGCAAACAGTAAAGTAATACTTGGAATAGAAGCATTACGAAGAAGACGAACTGGAAGAATGAAGAAATACAAATAAAAAGAAAAATGCATGCAAACAAGTAAGAACGAGCGGACTTGTTTTATGGTGTAACTTTGCAAAGCTTACGAAAAAGATTAGGGAAGAGGCGGCAAGGCTAAAAGTTGAGAAAGTAAGTGCTAGGGCAACAAATATTCAAACGAAATTTCCGGTTAGAATATAGCCAATATGATTAATTCATTACTTAACCAATAAAAGTTTCAATCGATCCATTTGTTTATCCTGCATCCCTTCTTTTTTTTTTAAACAAACTTTCTCCCTACCCCACTTTCCTTGTTGTCTTTGTTATGTTGACCCTATAAAGATACTTACTTATATTCACATTACCAACTACCGATCTCTAATTTTTCTCGCTTTTTATCGACTTCTGAAACCAACATTTTCAGTTCCCGTGCTGTTGTCTTTGATCTCATATGAAATACTTCAAGTGTTCGATAATTTAATATTTCTTGTTGCATTATTTTATGAATTCATTACAGAGTTTATTAGCACAAACGAAAATTTATTTGACTTCCTTCGGATTTTTTCAAACATATTTTCCATCATGATTAACATCAATGACTGAGCATCTTTCAAAGCTAAATATAGTTAACAAGTAATCACACAATTGTTTTGCTGTCTTAAATAATCCAAACTGAAATGTAGTTGTTTACTCTTAGCTAAAATATGAAGATGAGAATAGTATGCAGTGCGAGAGTACCTAAGCTGATTAGAAACTCTGAAAAGTATAACATGGTTGATACATTTATTAGAAGGAAAAATCCCGAAAAAATTAATAATGCCTATGCTTATAAAATAAAACAGAGAGATGATCATTTGCGATAACAGAATAGAATTACTAGAACGTTTCAAAAACTCCGTATTCATATTGGTCATATTGGCTTTTTTTCGATTACAGTGACAATAATGAAGTAAAATAGTTTTACATTTGACAAAAGTAAAAAAGATATGGAACATATATTCAAAGCAATTAATTAAATTGAAAGTTTACTGCAGAACTTCGAAACTTATATTCAAAAGAAAATGAACGATACATTTCCATAATTTTGATCAAGAACTATGAGTTTTGATGTTTATATATCATGTCATCAGCAGGTTAGATATCATTGTCAATTGTTGTGCACACAAGTATGGTAGCCCTACCTTATCACATTCCAGCATATATATTTTAAGATAACAGACTATCCTCCGCAAACCGTTTGTGCATATCACAATGACCTTTATTTTTTGCGATATGAATAACGAACTCGGTTTATGACGTTATCACTTCCCTAAAAACAATTGAGCAGTTAGTCGTTGGACCCACTAATACGGGTAGAAGGAAAGAAGCAAATCTGCGAAATAACTGATTGCTCCGCCATTTCATCGCATACAACGTGATAGCGATAGCATTACAAGCAATTGAGCCAGTTGGACAACTTTATTGTGCTTCTTTAAATTAGATCACCAAACGGTTGAGGAAAATGAAAGCTCAAATCGTTCTACATTCTGTATATATCCATACACACAAACTTTTACACTTCCAACACACTCTGACACTAATTAATTCCGTACACTTTCATCATACTTCCAAGTTAAGCCATTGGTTTGTAACATTTGGTCCTATAATGAACTTTACAGCTCACTAAAACATCGGTCGTTCTAATAAGCTATAATAATGATTTCTAGAAATCAAATTTTTTTTCGTAGTTGTATTAGCCAAGATTTCAAAAAATTTTCGTAGTTGTATTAGCCAAGATTTCAAAAATTTGCCGATTCAAAAATGAATGCATGTCATGTAAATTAATAATATAACTTGATTATTATGAATATATGATAACAACATATGATAACAATAGCTCAATCCGTGATGCCTGACTGTACAACAAATCCCTGCACAATAACAACTGTGGTTATTTTTTTGAATTTGATATAGACAAGAAACAAGACTGTATGAGTAAGAATGACTGAATCAAAAAATATGGTCTGGTTGAGTATTCGTATAAAGGATGCTTAACAAGGGATGTTTCATCATTTTTTTTTTTTTTCTATTCTTTACCTCTCTATAACAAATTTTTAACTTACAATACAAAATTTACCGGCATAAAAATATAAAAATGAACCGACTACAGACAAAATTCAATTAGATGAAGGGAACAAGTTGCATGGCATAATGACCGGGATCAAAGATGAGTTTCAGAAACTTATGATGGTTCTAGAACTGCAGAATTACATTACTGAAAACAACGATTGCAAATTTTGAATGTGAATATATACATGGATGGACCAGCAAATGTCAGTATAATTAACGGAGATAAGCTTTTGAGTTAGGACAATAATATAAATATATTTGGCAACAATTAGGAATAATATAATTAAAAACAATTATTCAAAGGTCTAGTATATTAAGTAAAAACATGGCATATGTGCAATATGAAAAAGATCTGGTCATATACATGGATGGACATCAGCAAAATATCAAAATTAAGTCCTTATGTTTTCGTTTTTGTAAGCAGATTTAAGATCGTAAACCCACCATTACATCCTAAGGAAAAGCTATTTAAGACACTGAATCATAAAACCATTATTACATCCTAAGGAAAAGCTAATCATACTGCTCAGCCATAATTGAGAGTACAAGTGATGACCATCCAGTAAATGGATGGGCACCTTGTCCTCGACCCGTTTCATCATTATAATTTTCCCACAGAAACCCTGTTCTTCGAAATTCCCGTGCAACGTTGGTAACCAAATTGTTTCGTAGATCCGAATAAATACCAAATGCCTGGAACAAACAATTTTAATGCACTCCTCATCAGCAGAGAAAAATTTTGGATATAGATCATCTTCACTATTTACAAACTGAAACCACTGAGAAAATAACTAAATATTTTGGGAAAAAAAAAAGTGTAAATAAATATTGGGTACCAATTCACGATTAGGTCCTTCAATTGAGGAATAGTGTTTCAATGCAGAAAGCATCAAATAATTGATGTTAATCCAAACAGTGCCGCGCCAATAAGGAGGATCATGTTCTGTATTATGAGCTTTGTAGTACGGTGAAGATGGCGCAATTGATCGTAAACCAAAATCAGACCACAACCCCTATAAACCTATATTTAAATACTAAATTTTAACCGAAAATTTGAAGGAAACGATAAAATTCACTCTCACAAAATCCACCTTAAATACTTCATAACCATGGAAAGTAGTAAGGTCCAGACATTTACGAAAAAGAATTAAAAATATATTTTAGAATCTAAAACACACTGCGCATATTCAACGGCAAAAAGAAGCCATTCAAACCACAGACAGTCCAACCGGAATAAAATAAAACGATTTTTTGACAACTGATATCGCCAATCTTTTTTGATAGACAGTTCTATTTAATGGAAAATTGATCGACTGAGCAAGTGCTGCCATAAATTCTATTAAATATTGAAAAATCAAGCCAATCAATTTCGAACTACACAGAACTATGGAATTTAAAGTAAGCAGAATTAAACCAACCTCCGCTTTAATATTCTCAAGAATAATTCGCAATTTATCGGAATCATGAGGAAGAAATCTGAGTAACACGGGAAAGAGGGAAACATATCCAAAGGCATTTTCAACTAGTTGTAGCTTTGGTGTAATTTTCGTCACACGTTTCATTGGTGCACTGGCGACATTGTAATTGGGATCGCGTTTCAGCTTTTCGTTATCAAATTTCCGTTCCAGTTTTACATCGTTGCTATGAAGTCCGTAATCACAATATCTGTAAAATAATTTATTAATTTCACTAATTTAATAGATGCTTCAGATTTTTTTTAAATATGTGTCACCTTCAAAAGGTGGTTTATAATCTAAGTTTGAAAAAATAAATGCCTTTTCCGGTTGAAGTAAAGCATAATGTTTCATGAAGAATTTTTCTATGAATGCAGTTATCCATATAATGTAACGTCAACAGCATAACAAACAATCATTCAATCAACTTGCATATCAATGAAAATCCAATAATTTTATATCCAAAGAAAATTTTTGCTTACATTATCTTTTCCTAGCTTTTTCGTCAAGCAAGTCAAATAGTAAATCATAGTTCAAAAAACACCGTTGTTTTGCTTCGCTCCAGTGAAGCTTATCGAAGAGATTGAAATCCATAAGGTAGTCATAGTCGGCTAAATACCTCGCTTCATTTTGCGAGTCTCCGACAAGTTTGGCAAGCTTTGAAAGCACTCGAGCTGAAAGCGCCATCCAACAACGCAAATCAACATGATATTCCTGCAAACATGCACTTTGCCACGAATTAAATTTTTTTTTTTTGAATCAGGGATTTTTTTCAAAGTTTTTGTTGTTCTTTTCAACTTAATTTTTCTACCTGTTAGTTTTACTTCGAGTTAAATGTAAAATTTTGGTAGCATATTGGATATTACATTGATATTACAAATTTTAAGCCTTTTTTTGGACATTTTATTATACTACTGGCGATATTTTTAGATCTGTTCAGTATAATATGATTGAGGTTAACTCGGGTTGATTGTTGCGTATTATGATTCTAATGGAGCTTCTACGTCTTTTTTTTTTTTTTTGCTTTATTATTCGCATGTTTTTAAGAGATATTTGGTTGATAGGCTTCGACTTTTAAAGTTACAGAAGTAATTGAAAGTTCCAGTTTTAATCATGATAACGGACATAAACATCAGTCAACAATTTCCCTTAACATACATCATCAGTTGGATGTGTTGCACGCGGGTAGTCGTCGAAACCACTGGGTAGTGTTCGTGGGTTCAGCTCATCATTTGTTGTTGTATTCCTGCCTCGCCATCGATATGTGCCACCCTTTTTACCCAGTTGCGTGGAATTCAACCAACTATGCCAAAGACTTAATCGAGGATAAAACTTCTTCAGCACTTCTTCCTGCTTAAATATGTGCAAGATTAGCTTTAATCAACAAAATAAATAGCATATTTCATAAATTACTAAAAGTCGCTTACATAACTATGATCCAAATATTTTTCAATTAAATAGAAAAGCATTGGCGGATTTGCTATGCTATCTCGTTGGACGATGAACTCGGCAGGTACACGCAATTCTGCTTCTTTCCCGAGTATCATTTCTCTCGGTATCCAACCGTCAACATTCATTGTATCCAACCAAGAGGCAATTATCTGCATACCATCTAATTAATTAAGATCTCAAAGATATTCTGCAACTTCCGCCTTTCTGTGATAATTATATTGGTCTTTCATCATGGCTTATCCATCAGCAATAACAGACATAATTGTTCTATCCTAAATCAGCAACATAACGATGACAAGCAACAGTTAAATTCAGATCAATAAATCTAATCTCTAAAGAAATTTAATTTCTTCAGAGACTAGATTTTTCTTCACTTCAGTGAAACAAAAAATTAATGCATAAAAAAGAAGTAATGTACCTCCAAAGATAAATCAGGATCAAATTTCATGAGAAGTAATTGATGGAATCCTTCATCCCATAAAAATCCACGAGGAAATACAGAACGTGATGGACAAGTCGATAACAACGAGTGAGGACCAAAGTGGGCCTGCTTTAATGAGTAGATGCTCTGTACACGATTTGATCCATGTGCATAGCTGATTGTACCCAACATATTTGACAACGCAGCTTTTCCAAGTTCCTGATAGAAATCCGGATATCCCTAAATCTCAAAGAGTTATAATCACGAAATGACAGAATTATAGCTATAAAATAAAAGGTTTATGGTCAAATTTTTCCAGTATCAAAAACAGGAAAAACAGCATATTCTTAAGTAATTTGCAATACATAAAGTCTATTTTCAAAATAGTATTATACCTTAGCTGACAAACCGTATACAGCTTCAAATTTGTTATTGAACTCCTTAGTTCTCTGCTCTAATAATTTTGAAAAACCATTGCCTGAAAATAAAATAAGCACTATAAGCTACAATGATAACATTGGGCTTGCTCTACATTTAGCCTCGAAGATCCGTTAGCAAATGAACAGAATAAGTTCGAAAAGAATCAGAAGAAAGAAACAGTAATATAAGCTATTCACACGAGCAATTTCACGTCACAAAAGATGTTTTTTGGAAATCGAAATAGAGATACAAATAATTAGAGACCGGGCATACGCCTAAACGAACGAGGAGATGCACTGCCTCGGAAAATTTTCGCAATTTATGGCAAACAAAGTTTCGAACAGACACATTTGTATGTAAAGAAAATTCCTACCTTTAATGGGTTTTTTTTCTTCTACGGAAAACGAGATTTCCGTAGATGAATTCGATGGAACATTTAGCTGCAATACAATAAGGCGAGGTTCGGTTTCGGGTACACTACCTTCGGGAAAAAAGCCACTGGGAAGGCGCAGTTGTCGAACGGAACGATCAAATACAGTAGATGACAAAACCACATCCTGAAATAACTGCGATTACAACCGCATAATATACATATAGCAACACATATTTATCGTCGTCACTACGATAAAGTCAAAGTTGAAAAAAGAAAAAATAAAACACTAAAATTACCAAATAAAACATGAACAGATCTAACTCCTGAAATTTCGATTTCTTTTTCTTTTTTTTTTCCCAAACTAATAAAAATAACAAATGAATAGTATCAAATCTTAAGTAGTATCAAATTGGTATCAAATTTTCGAAGTAAAAAAGTACTAAAATTTTTTGCATTATACACATACCCAGTAAATATATCAGTGAAAACTTGAATGCTAACCTCCACAGTAGTGATGTCCGGAAGTTCGTTTGTATTCAGTGAAAGAAAAGATCGTGAAATAAGATCTACTGTTGTATCTATATTAACAGTGAAATTCCCAAGTACATTCGACTCTCCCGTGAAATAATCCAATTCACCATGTTTATAAAATGCATGCAGTTTAGAATTATCATCCTAAATGAAATACATAAAAAGATTATTCAAAACTGGCATCTCATGCAACATAAGTAGTCTTCCTTTAAGACAAATCGCAAATTTCAAAGCGAAAAAGAAAGCATGACATATTCAAAATTAACAAACTAATAAAAGATAAGACAAATTATTTTCAAATAAGCTATTCACCAAATAATACCTGTAAAGCAAAATAGAATAAAAGAGCAAAATTAGAATCCAGATTTGACATGGTGGTTACACGTATTGTCCACATCGGTCCGTCATTGATCCAGTCTGTGAAAATGTGTAATGCTCCATCGTGAATTGTTTGTCGTCCGAATGAATGTCCGTCAGCTAATGTCCATGTATATTTTCCTACTCCGTTTTCCTGAAATCAATTCACTACTTTCGAAAAGGCAAAATCTTAATTTCGATCAAGTTGCAACGTCACTAATATAAAGATATAACACCTGTTTACACCAGTGCCGTAGTTGCGGGAATTGGCCCTTAATTTCTGGCTGTTGATACCACATCATTCCAAAAAGTGGCGACGTTTCGTATCGAGCTCGTAGCCCAAAATATAAGTGAGATCGATAAGTGCCCCATATTCGCTAAATGTATGTAAACATTTTAGAAAATGCTTGAAAATATAATTGAAAAAAAAAAAAGAAAAAAACAATCAAAATATGATCCTAACTTTTAATTTTCCATAGGCGATCAAAGAATGAATGATTTTATTTATCAACTGAAAAGCATTAATAAGAAACTCAACGCAGAACCAGAGATTTATGGCAATAAAAAACTTGAAATTTTGATGAAAAAACGAACCGGATCAGCCTTAGTGCTAACAGTGGGAAGTTTAGATTTCGTGGAAATCTGATTTGGAAGATAATAATAGTTATAATATACATACTGGGCACCAACAGCGAGAACAATGACAATAAAAGCAACAGTAATAAATATTTTGCTTATGGTAAAATCTGTAGATTCTTTCTTTTTGACTATCCTGGTCAAATGAGGAGGTGGAGAATTGCTCGGTGATTTCCCTTTCCGATTACCCATTCTACAACATGCATTAATAATTCTCCCGACTTATTATTCCATGCTCTTAGATTCCGAAGAATCTCGGCAATTTCGCAGTAGTCACCCCGATGTCAACCCACCCAAAACATATTTACCTGGGATTCGCGGAACCAATAAGCACTTCGGACAGAGCAGGTTGCTTATAATTCCATACCAATCTGACGGGTCGCTCTGAAAATGCTTATCCAACTCTCCGCATTTCACCATGAAGCTAGTGTCTAGTTTCGGACTTATTTTAACTCTGTTAATTCCACTTGGAGGACGTTCGATTCTGAAATCAATGATGGGAAGCGTTGTTAGTAGTTGATATCGGAAGATGTTTCAGCTGTTCTCTAAATTTAGGTTATGAATTGCAGTTAAGTATATTCGATGTCTAGAATATAATTTATTTTCATATTTGGTTATTGACTGATCAGCATAAGGATGAATCTGTAAGCCTAAGCAACTTCTTGAACTTCAAATACAATCTTTTGCCACTTAAGTAGAATAATTGCAAGGAGGTGGGATCATTGCCCAGTTATTGAGTATAACAGAAATTCCTCCATCAAGCATCTAGATTATCTATTTTAACAAGTATAGCTAACTGGATGAGATTTCGGCAACATCGTATTTCCTGGTCTAGCTTCGATGACCTCATATCTGAATTCAAATTGTGGAAATTCGAAATTCAGCTGTTTTAAAAATGATTTAATTGGGGTTGTGTTATACTCTTGACTGAAGCGTAGATGAAATGGTGGTTAGGAAAGTAATCGAGTCGTGAGTTGGATTTAATGTTCACAAAATTTCATCAGATTTTTAAGGTAAACAGTACGGTAGTTTGTTAAAGCTGGGTTGGATGCTAACGCGTGTGGCGTCAATGGTCATAAATCGTGGATGACGTTGGCATCACTTGCTGAATGGGTCGAAGGAACGAGCTTGTTATCACCACCATGGATTAGTGGGAACTGGAAAACCGTGATGAATTTGCTTTCAAAATAACTTATCAACCTTTTAAGTCAAAGGTCAATATTGTGCGAATCTATCTCGATACCGATACTGATAATAAAAAAGCGGTTATTCATGTCCGGAATGAGACAGAAATTCGCTTTCGTTATCGAGCAAAAATCCTAATGTAAAAATCCTAATTGCCACAGCTGTTACGGAATTTTTATCTGGAGGTATAAGAATGATGGAGATATTGCAGGCGGCAGCATCTTCGATTGGACAATCCTATATTTAAAATTATTGTTAATTCAGTAAGTTCTATATTTTTGGATTAAGTCAGGAGTATTACTATCAATTTTAGCATTAAATGGACATAACGAGGAAGCAAATCTTACTTGCTAAAAAAGTGAAATATTTGCTCATATCTAAACTCAAGTTGTTAAGGTGAAAATAGCCCAGGAACTTTTAAAATATCGCTATTAGCGGTTTTTGTTATTCATCATACTTGAACATTTCATCAGATCTGTTACATCTGTTGCATGCAACAGATGTCAGAGTGTTAGGAATTCCTTATGTTGTTGTGGAAGCAGATTTACGACCTGCATCACCATTTATTCGTTTTGCTTTGCTTGCTGCAGTAATCTCTATTAAAAATTCTATTCAAATCGAACCAGGTAAGTATTCCTTGTTTTTCCTTGTTTATGGGTGCAATGTTCGTTCCACAATGCATTGTAGGCAGTGCTGGTGTTATTGTTATAGAAAAATTTTCTTCTATCCAAATTTTGATTAATTAACATTGCTACAGAAATCCTCGAAAAAATGGCTTTGCCGGAAATAAAATTTGAAATAAATGATTCCGATGTTGCATTTCCAAATCGCACGGCATGTTTGCAATATGTATATTTTATCGAAATTCATTAGCTTAGTAAAAATGAATTCTTGTTCCTCACTAATTATTGCTTGTCAGGTCCACTTCACCGAGGAAGACTATGAAAGCTTATCTTTGAATAGTATCAGTGAAATTCTGGAAATTTTGGATAAACGACTAGATTTAGCAGAATTGGAAGGAAAAACTTTGGAAAAAGAATTGTTTGCTGTCATGAAACAGAGTAAGTTCGACTTGTTCAGAAGCAGAGCTGCTTGTTCACTTTTTAATACAATTCCATCCAGGCGTGCAATTGTATTTTAATGCATGGATCTCACACATAACATATTTTCTTTTCTCGTCTTTTTAAAAACTTTCATCTGTCTATTAGACATTGTTTATCATAGATAATGTCTTAATTTCAGTTATTTCAGATGGAAAGAAGATGACTGTGCTTCTCAGTGGATAAATATATTTGAAAAGCACTGCATCTTGCTTCGTCAACAGACCATTTGCGACCATTTGCATGAAAAAGTTAATCATGCTGAAATAATTTTTTCTTTTTTTTTTTTTTTTTTTTTTTGCTGCCATAAAGCCACAATTTCTTGCACTAGTTTGAAAATCGTAGGTGTGAACTTATAATCTTATAAACATGTTTTTTTGTTTACTGCTTCCTAGTATCATTCTTAGGAATCGTTAAGTATAAATTAAACATTGTATTTTTAGTAAATTTGGGGTGGATGGAGAAATTCTTGGATCAGATTTCTACAAAAGCGGAGCTGGAATTGCGACATTTAATTGAAAGTGAAGGAAGTTGGACTCATAAAATTATGAAAAGCAAGAATCGGAACTTGGCAGTATTATAAACTTTTTTTTTAAATTCATACTCTTAGCCAAAAATTCATATAACTTTTCTCTGGATTATATCATGAGTGATTATGTCATTTTAATTTACTATTACCTCATAGTTGATTATAAATGATAAATATTTGAAAACTATGATTCAGACAAAAGTTCTTATGAAATCGAACGCGAGGCTGAGCTTTTGGAGCCCTTGGAAGACATAATCAATCAAAGGAGCTTACTGATTGGATCGAAATTTGATGAAATCTGATTTGGTGTTCAAAAGTAAACTTCAATTTAGTACATGTTTCATGTTCCCTATTTCCAGTTCTCCTTTTTTAAATTGAATTCATGTTTCAAGCTATACTTTTGAAAGCCTAACTGGATAGATTCAGTATTTTTTGTAATCAATTTCTGCATCTATTATGCTGCGTGAATGTTTGCATATTATGAAATTCTCAATGATTATTTGTAGATGTAAGAATTTTGGGGTTTTTTTTTTTTTTTTTCTTTTTAGATACGCGAATGAGTCTGATAAAATCGACAAAACGAATCAAAACACGTTTGGAAAAACTAAAGAAAAAGTTATCCAGCCAGGGCAAAGGTATCAAAATGAACAGTGAAGACAGTACTGCTCACAGAATATGAAGATATGCTAGGAATGGGTTAATTACCTTAGGAGTTGTTTGTACAGAAACTTCATTTATATACTTTGCTTCATTTATTTTTTGGATCTTTGCATTTAAGTCTTTTACTTAAAAATTTCGAAATGCTGGGATGACATTTTGCATATTTCCAGTAAAATGTTTGTTTGAATGGATTTTAATTATTTCTAGAGTACTGTTATTTTGGAATTTTGAAGCTGATGGACTCTTTTTTCTTGTGTCTTCATATTTTTTGTTCGCAGTTTTTTTGATGCATTTCTGTTTCTATCATCAATGCTTTCATTTTCTTATGTGCATATTCATCAAAAAGAAGTCTCTTCAGCCTCTTGTTTAAATTATGTTTGTTTGCTTACTTATGCATCAATTCGCTCTTGTCTTTTGTTTAGATGAAGCATTTTTGCTTAAAATATATGCAAAATACGGAGTCTTGAGTGATTGGGGGAGGAATCTGCTGATAATCAAATTTTCCTAGGTAAACAACAATCGCTGTGTGTTTTTTTTTTTTTTTTTTTTTTTTTTTTTTTTTTTTTTTTTTTGGAGTAATGGAAGTTCTAAAATCGTAGATAAATGTGTGCAAAGGGAGCGAAGTTTTCGTCGTGCGGAAACACAATAACGTATAAATGAGATTGCAAAAAAAGCAGACAGTGGTATTGCTTCTCTCAAATATGCTTGCTTGATTCCAGCTCAGTTCTGTGTGCTATCATCTGTTATGGAACAGATCCATTTATCAGTTCAGTCCTTTTATAAACTCTGAGAAAGTGATGCAGAGACACGAGATTTTTTGCATGAGTTGAAAGTAATTGATTCTCCGATAACGATCTCTCGAGAACAAGATATTGGAGTTTGTAGTGGAAGATTTCTATTGAAATTGGATTAAATTTGTAATGGGGAAGAAGTCAAGAAATAGGAAGAGGGAGAAAAGAATGGGTGCGAATGACGATAAGGTAGTCATTAACTGTGTGGAGGAGACAGGAGAATTATTGGAAATGCGATCACAGTTCGAATGTCGCTAAAGTCGATGAGACTATTCGCATTGGTATTGATGGCTGAATCGGCGACAAAAGACATTTATTTCATATTATATTAAATAAATACATGGCAATGAGAATTTCTGGCGCTGACAGTGAAGACAACAAATTTTTCAATAAAGTGTAGGGAAGTTTACAGTTGGATGAGATCAATGAGATAGTTATGCTTAGGTCGCATTTCAATGCCTTGCGTTTCGCGACTTGCAGAATATCTTAAAAACTAGAACGAAAATGAGGAAGTTGCGCAAATCAACATTATTTTTCCCAGCGAACGAGTGAACTAGAATTTTGAATAAAATATTTTGTTAACAGTGAAAATTTAAAATATCAGTTCTTGCTAATTACGATCTTTTCTTTTTCAATATTTAAAAAGATGCATATTGGTGTAGTTTCATATGAAAAATATCCAGCGCAATGTTTTGTTTCTGCCAACTTCAGAAATAGCCTTATAGGCATTCTGAATTCAATTTCTTCCATTCAACAGCATCGATGCGTCCATCTTGCTGTATTTAATAATGACACATGATGACTAAATTGTTAGTATAGTTACTAGTTGTTTCAGAATGAAATTGAGCCACATTAATTTTTAATGGCTATATTAAGAAGTTGGAAATGAGAAAAATAACCTCCAAACTAAAGCCTGAATTTAAAAATAAATTCAATTGCAAATTATTTGAATTCCCCTCCCAACGGCTTAAGATGAAGTAAAAATGACTATTTCAGCAGCAATTCCCGCTTCTAATCTTGCTGAACTCAGGAAAAACAAATCAAAATATGAAAATGGTGATAAAAGTCTTGTACGTCATACTACGCCTTCTGTACTTTATTGTCCAGCAAAAGATGAATCTGAATACCAAAAAGAGTCAAAATCGTCGCCTTGCTGGACACTGTCCTTTCTTTTCTTTTTTGAAAAAACGCATAATTTTCTCCAAATCTTCATCATTCCATTCCAATACAACTGTTCTTGTACCAAAAACTATTCCTGGTCGACTTATATCATTGGTGTCATTTTGACCTTAAAAATTTAATCACTTTCGAAACAATTCAACACTTCGCAATTATAAAGCAAACAGTAGTTGTGATTTACAAAATCTTTGCCTGGAATAAATCAATTAAAGGCGGCGGAGTTGGTGATTTTTGCTGAAAATCGGTTAGCAGAGTCAACTGATCAACCATCCCGATACTTTATTCATCCAGACTTACATTCTTTATAATTAAATATTTCAAAAAAGACAGACCAAGTATGAGATATTTTTTCCCTACTCGTATTTTGGGACATTTGCAAGCAGTACGTTTGCCAGATATCCATAATGACTGTTCACCACGGCGTAAACGGATCCCGGCATCACGCTTGTATATTGCTAGCACTATCAACCGATACTTACTCCATCCATCTACACTTTCACGCTTAGTTACTTGTACTTCGACTGCTGAATAGAAGTCTAGGTTAGGTGATTGTTGGAAATTTCAAATTTTTCAAAAAATTTTTTTCGTCATATCAATTAAATTAAAAAACATAAATAAAACTGGGAAAACTACCGTAGTCTCTTCAGCATTTTTTCTGCACTTAAATTAAAAGACATAAATAAAAGTGGAAAATTTACCGTAATCTCTTCTGCAATATTTTTTCTGTGTTAATCGTTTTGGCATAGCTCTGCATTTTGGACATTTGGCTAAAAATCATTTGCGGCAATTCAGAGAAAATGATTTTTTGACATTATCAAAAATCAAATTTAGAAAAATTGGCCTTCAAACAATCTTACCATCATGAATTGTTGTCGATCCACTGACAGAAATACCTGAAAATTTTTTGAGATTTATTCACTCGTTTGAGGAAAAGAAACATCAGTTTAACTTCCTTAGAAGCTTAATTAGCCTAAAAAATAAGTTCTGTAACTAGATGTTGCAGAACGGCCGCAAAAATCATTAATTAAGAAATCAAGGACTTTCATTAATACCAGTGTCAATAAAAGTCCCTGGTGTATTAACATAGGTATTAACACAGCTTTTCTTAGTCTAATTAATTCTACTCAATTTTTTTCTTTACTTGATAGCTAATCCATTAGTTCATTATTCGCAATATAAACTTGGTGTCTATCGTACATCATTCGAAAGCGATTATTAATTTCTTTTGAATTTTTAATGAATATAATGCGCGATTTCTGGAAGCACAAAGGAGAAGGACGATGTGTTACTCCGTTTACAAACTGCTTTTATGGATTTAAAAAAAAAAGCTGAAGAAAGTAGAGGTTCGATTTCCCTATTTAGTGCAGCAGTATTATTTGCTTGCGCTTTGTCTTAAGTGAAATGTTGATGAGCTGAATGCATGGAATGAAGGTCAAAAGAGAACCGAGGGTACTTGATCCTGTCATAAAATGCAAGCCATAAAAAGGGAACGATGAGGCAGTGCAGTATTGCCAAAAAAAGTGAAATAATGGAAGCAAAAGGAACCCAATTTTTGAATATAAATCAGGTTCGCTGCATGAGTTTTTGGTGTTGAGTGACATATTCAACTATATGGAATTGGATCGGATCGGAACAAATTGTGGTTTGATATCTCAACTCTTCTTTCCCTTAGTTATAAGAATAATACTCTGCGGGACCATCTTTTCAACAGCTGATCCATCTCCTACTCCCCTTTCTTCTTCGTCTCTGAATTTACCCTTCAACTGATCAACCCATCACAGTAATTTATCAGAATGCATTTATTGGCACATTGCCTCCTTTTGGTATCGTATTACTTTATCCCTAAGGTATTTTGCCACCTCAGTTACTTAAATAATTTTTTTTTTTTTCACTTGAATCGCAACCAGATATAAAGAGAATGCTAATTGATATATGAAAACTCCCTGTCGACATCCTCCCATATTCTTTCTTAAAAGAAAACCAAAGATATATGATCACTTTTCACCAGTAATGAGAATTTTAAAATAAAAGCTCAAGCAGCAATAGACAAATATCGCTATTGCAGCAATGGTCACTTTCGAATGATAAGCGGATGATGCACAGTAATACCTACGAATGCATGGATGAAGCGGCGAACGGCTCTGCTGATATCCTTTCGAACACTGATTGCAGGTCAAACCGGTGACACCATCTTTGCAGATACATTGTCCATTGCTTTGATTGCAGCTTCGTGAAAGTGAACCAACAGGATGACAATTACATGCTACAAGTTTGGAAGTTGAAATTCACTTCTATTTCACTCCATTTATTTTCCGATTAAATGTGGAAAACTGAATTGAGCTAAAATAACTTTTACTTATGCTCACTGATAATTAAACTGTACCCGGGATTGTAAAAGTTCTTGTCTTCTAACTTTCCAATTCTTTCCTTATTCATTCTTCCACACTTACTCTTAATCTTTTGTTTGCAGTACACAAATTTCATTAGTGAACACCTAAATATATAAAGCCCGCAATGCGGTCCCGAAATATGTATAAAATTTGAACGTAATTACGAATTTCAACTTATGTTTAATAGAAGATATTACAACATAAAAAGGTGGAAGGTCAGATGCAATCATTCAACAAGTTAAGCAATTTGTCTAGCTCTGATGGGGCAACATCATTCAGCTTGACAGTTCTGAACACCTGACAGCTGCTAACATTTAACTCGTTAAATATAATGATTAATTGGGAAGAACTCGCATGCGCTCATCACATTTCCATAATTGCTTCAATAATATGTTTCTAGGCTACAAAGTTAAAGTTTTTTTCATCATTATAAAATAAATCCATTTGGCAGACTATTTCTCCATTCGTTAGTCTGCTTTTATATCTTCCATAATTGAGGGTGAAAGAGAGTTCTCGAATTAAAAACCCATAAGTAGAATGTGTGGGAAACTGAATTGCTAATGTAGTTAACTAACATTGGTTCGTCATAAATAAGATACTTTAAGGTCGACTGCGGATGTTAGAAAGAAGCGAACAGAATTTGCATACTTGAAAGTAACACATGCATAGCTAATTATTAAGACTTCTTTTTACAGAAACATGGTTTGTTCCCTATTTAATAGAAATGAATAATGGAATTGTCATTATCTTTTGATTCAATCATCAAACTCCCATCGAGGAAATACAACTAGTATGAGAAAAGAAGAGAAATGACGATATCATGTTTTATTGACGTTCATCTTATTCATTTCTAATTCACACCCTCTGAAACCGCTCCAATTTCAATCACGATGAAGCAGTTCAAAACTTGTCATTTTACAAATTCCTTCACATATAATTTTTCCCAATGCATACAAAAAAAAAAGATTTTTGATTTCTTTCAAGCATGATGCTTAGTGTAGATCATAAGAAGAAGGAACATTCCTTTAACATCTTAGATTACTGCATGGAAGTGCTATAGTTATATAAACCTTCTTTGAAATCAAAATTAGAGAAAAGATGATTGAAATTTTGCAGGGCAGAAGATGAGTAGTTCTTTAACAGGGCACAATAAATATCATGATTCGATTCAATTTAAAGATAACATGTGACGTGATAAAACGCTGACTGATGGCAATTATGGCCATTTCCGTTATCAACGACGGTACGGAAATTGGATACCAGTCTGAGATTGGCTGGAACTCTTTCTATGGTTTCTTCATTCTGTGTTCTATCTCCTTGCATCCCTGAATGCTTAAGATCCCTCCTTTTGCTGGACAGTTGTAGCTGAATTAATGAACGCTCATTTCTTTACGAAGATAAAATGAAATTGAGTTAGCTTGCTTCGATAAAATGCAAGACGGATCGAGGCAAAATGAATGGTTCCTTTACTTATTCATACAAGGGAATGCTTAAAGCCTTAATTCAATGAGAATGAGCAATAGAACGAGAGAATAGATGAAGATTTTACTATCCATAATGCAAACTTTCGTTTAATGGAACATTTAAAGTTGGAGTTATCGATTTACCACTCAAATGAAAGCAATTTTATTTTTCATTCAATTCAAACAAATAAATTTAATAAAGTAATTTGAATTTATAAGGCGACGTTCACTAGCTTCACTGAAATATTAAAAATCAATTTTTATCATAAAAAACATAAAAGGTACCTTTACAAGCTCTTCTGTGTGTTATTGATTTTGTCAAATCTCGAAAATATCCTGGTTTACAATAATGGCAGTTACGACCGGCCGTATTATGCTTACAGTTAATGCAGACACCACCGCTTTTGTTACCACTTAACCTATACAGTTCCATGTTAAATCGACATCGCTTTGCATGCATGTTGCAGTTACAAGCTGAAATTTGAATTTCAGCTTAAACTTAAAACATCATAAGAAGTCAACAACAAACAGCAAATAAAAGAGCACAGCTAAGAAACAAGAAATTTCTTTCGCAGCATTGTTTTCTGTAAAATTCTCAAATTTTCTCAAGGCTAAAAATTTTTAGTTTTAGATTTATTCATTTGTAGTTTATATGAAAGGAACCAAAAATCATATTGGTCTTTAAGCTTTGTCCAAACAAAAAAAATGAAAACCCTAACCTATCGAGAAATTATGAGAATTATCCTTCATTAATGTATTGGTCACGGAAAAAATATGCAAATAGAAAAAGCAGATGTTGTTTCAAAATGAAATGAGAAAACTGCTGCGCTAATTTTTTAACTGTGGAAACTACTAATGGTCAAAGGTCAACATTCGAAAAGATCCATGTTCAAGATATGATAATGGATGGCTTTCTTCAAAGAATGAAAATAACATTAGCATTCATAAACTTGTTGAAAATGTCCCTATTTTTTTTTTTTTTTTTTGAATTCTTAATTTACGATCTTATGAGTTCTTTAATTGAGATTAAAGCTCCTATTTCTATCCGTTCGGTATTTTTTTCTCGTTCTATGGCTTATCCACAGAAACAATGCAAATTCGCACATATTCACGTAATAATTTGGTAAGTTTTCGCGAACTACAAAGTAAAAAAAAAAGAAATAATGAAATATATATAACTTCACAAATTAACAACTTTTATAAGTTTGGCTTATTCTAGTGTTGGCTTATTAGGAACATTCAGTTTCGGTCTGCTTGTTTTATGATTTAATAATTTTATAGCTATATTCTAATAAATGATTTCGAAATGAGTTTCCAAGACATCAAATTTTTTAAAACAGCTACAAATTGGAATTTTGGCTCATTTTTGATTTGAACTGAGTCTTGCAAAGAAAAGATCTAGTAAAAAAAACTTTTCCGGGTTATTTTCAAATTGAAAAAAATAATTATGTGATATTTTACGCTTAATTCGTTATTTTTTTTTCATTTGAAAATGATATTTCAAAAGCGATTTGATAATGACCTTTTTAATGGCTTCACAAATTACGGGAAAAAAGAACCACGCAAGCTTTTTAGATAAAATAATTGCGAGTGTTAATTATAATTTTTTCGAAAAGAGCAAATGGTAAAAAGAGGTAGTGGTGATTGTTTCACCGATGACGAGCCCTAAAAAGGAATTGTTTTTAGAGTGAAGTGGCATTAGTACAAGCATTCTACTAGCATCATCTTAGCCTAGTACTTCTTTCGTCTTTACTGAAGGATCTATAGGATAACCCACAAAAATGCCGCCAATTATTCAATTGTGAGTTTGCTAACGAATTAATCCGCACTTGAAAATTCCATTTGATGGTAACGGTGTTGGAATAATCTTATTAACAGCTAGACGAAAATGAGCAAGAAAATTAGATTGCAACTTATCCGCGATGTAGACGTTACGATGTTGTCAATAAATTGCAGAAAGCATTTCGGAAACAGTAATTGTGATAAAACATACTGCTAATTTTTGAAACTTTTAGTCGGATAAATCTTTTAATTATGTCTGATGCAGATAATATGAAATTTTAAAAATTTTGATTGGGTAGAAAATTCAAGTTATTTCGGTAATTTTTAAATATCAAGTATCCGCAACTTAGCAATCCTTTTCGCAAATTTTAATTTTTTCCAATTTTTGTTTAAATTAAATTTTGAAAATCGTTCGTATTTTGTCGTCCCCAAAACGCTGCACAAAATGCTGTTTAAGTAGTGTCAGTTATCGCCTGCTCAGAAAAAACTGGAGAAATGACTTACCGACGCAGTGGTTGGCATTTTCCGAGGTAGCTCGGCCCCACGGGCGGTCCAAATGAAATGTCTTGCAACGCTCGCAATCAGCGCCAGCTGTATTGTGCTTGCAATCGCAAATGTAATTGCCCGTTTTGTCCAATATACACCTTAAAAACAACTTAAACTGTGTAGGCAATTCTTTTGAATTGAACTTAAGTTCTTAATTGAAAAATTTTTTAACTTAATCATATTTTAGATGCTGAAAAACTAGTTGACACTTCCCGAAACAATGAATTTTCAAGTTAATTCCAGTTTGTTTTTGAATCATTGATCAAACCTGGAGGCATGACCATTACATTTGCAACGACCGCCGACAGCTAGTTCACCCACTGAGTAGTAATACCGCTGCTTCACTTGATCCATATCAGTTATATTCACTCCTTTTTCATTCGTTAGGTCATATAAATCAGCCTGAATTACACTATTATCAAGAAGTCGTTTAAACTTGGCTAAATTCAAGTTTTACAATGTGCTATTTAGGACTGAAAGTAGGAGTTCTAATGGGAAATTGCAACAATAACAAAAATTATTCCAGAGTACAATAAACATTCAAATATAATGTTAGCCTTGCTCTCTACTTTTTAGATTTGATACCTTCTTGAGCACAGAATGAGCAGGATGTTTTGTGTAGATGGATGGGTCGGATGTAGATAATACTACAGAAACTTTCGTTAACAACGGGATATGTAGAAATACTCGCACATTATGATAACAGGAATAAAATCTATTGTTACCTGATCAGGACTGAGTCGATTAAAAACGACACGAATATCAGTAGCAGTTATCCAATCTTGCAGTACAGGTGAATGTTCGAATTCAAATGCTGACGGACGATTTTCCAATGTTGCAAATGCTACTCGGTTCGGCACTGAGGTCAGTGCATGAGTATTGGTACATAATGCTTCCTGTATAATTAAATATTTGATTAATGATCAAATGAACCAATGGTAAAAATTAATACTTAACAGATTAATAGCGTATGGATAGTGCAAATATTACACATTATATTATTATAAGTTTATTGAAATTTGGCATAGTACCTGTTCATTGTGTTTGCCAATTTTAATGTTCGGATTGCGATCGTAGATTTTTTGACATTCTGTTGAATAAAACTGGAATGGCATCCAAGTTTTCCCGAAATCCACTGATTTGTAAAAGGCCATGGAATCAGCGAGACGGTTGCAAAATTGCACTGATATATAGGTTAGCTCATATTTTTTTCTGAGTGATAAAGTTAACGTTACATTATATGGATAATCGGTGCTTGGTTCTGACACCCAACAGGTCACATTTTGTAAGTTATTCAAATCTGTCAAGTAAGAAGCTGGATGAGATCGAGTTTTGCTGGATGCATCGCAAATATTACACACTTCCTCCATCACTCCCATTGCGTTCTCACGAAGTGAACAGTATCTAAACAATGTTTTTATCATTTATTCTACTCCTTTAAGAAAGTTTTAATTTCCTGGAAAATAATTTTCCTTTATTAATTTTCTTGTTTTGTGAGCATTTGTGTTTCAAAAAAATAAACGCAAATCCAATGAAGAAATGGAATAGAAATTTTGCTACCTCAGTGACTTGGAATTCATCTATCTCGCTCTGATTAATTTTACAATGGTGTGGATGAAACTCATTCAAACGCTCATAATTTCTCTTCAAAAAAATAGCATTTTAGCTGTGCTACAATTTATCCATTTCTAAAAGTGCATCTTTTCTTGTATCAAAAAGTTTATACATAATATTAAGCACATTTTATGGGACCATCTTGTCGGATTTGAACTTTTTTAGAGAAAGACAAAATTCATTGTTCAATACGTAAATTTGTAAGGGGCAAAATTTTTTCTAATCAATTTACAGCTAGAAAAGATGATTGAAAAATAGCTGTAGCAAGGGAAATTGATAATTAGAATAAACCAGGATTAGTATTGTTATAATCAAGGTATCCAGAAACAAGAGAGAGTTGATCCCTCTTCTATACTTCCTATTATAAAAGTGTTATCAGGAAACTGCCTTCATCATTGTCCTCAGCTCAACAATCTATTTCCTGTTATTTATGACAGAGAATTATCGTACGAAACTATTGTTTTATTCTCACACCTAACAAACCGCAGACAACTTTTCAAGTACCTATCTTACCTTTCAGAAATAGACGTTGCTTAAAGCTCTAAGTTTACTGATTAGTTCATTTTAAAAACATCCATTCCTCACTGATAAATAATTTTGGAAGATAAACTATTTAGCTAATTCATTTAATATTTATCATTAGTCTACAACTAAAATCTTTTATAAATTAACTAATAATTCCGATAATTTGGATTATTGAACTATTCCCAATCGAAAAATATCAATTCCACTATCTTTTTCTTTTTTTTTTCTCTTTTAAGGTCATTTTTTTAAAAGTAAAAAATAAAACCTGTTAAGCCAGAGTACAGAGAAAAGGGAAAATTTTTCATTTTTTTTGAAAAATTTCACTTTTGTTAATAAGTCATCAATTTTCCCTTTACTACTATGCTTCTGAAATTTCAATTTTCTAAATAACTTTTTCAAAATTTCCTTCTGTAAAAAGTTAATCACTGCAAACCCACTTTATAAAAAATGGACTTAAATATTGTCTTCATTTAGTAATATGATAATTCTTTAAAATTTTTGCTGAACAATTTTATACTTTTAAGAACCTAAGAGTATGCTCATTGCACGTTTATCCGGAATATTTATTTTGCTATGAATAATGGTCAAAGGTCACAGAATTCTTCATAAAACACGAAGTTATATGGCCGATTCAATGAATACAAATGAGACGCTAAATCCATTTACATATCTACATGAATGTAATTTTTTAAAATCTTTTCCCGTAATAGCTTTTAGCGATTAACAGCTATTTAGTTTATTGCTGGAACTTTTACCATAAGCTTTCCAAAGTTTGGATTAAAAATGAACATGTTTTTAGATAAGTTAGTATTTAAAAAAGTATAAAATTCAATATTAAATTAATTTTTTGGCATCTCTTTTCATATTGCAATAATTGAATAATTTTCGAAAAAATTCTCCATAAGATGTGATTCCATTAAAAATGACGTTAAACACTCTACTAACCTGTCTTTCTGTTTATAACTATGCAAGATAATTTTCGTTATTATTAAAAATTTCTGGTCATTTATGGCTTCATTTTTGATACTAAAATAATAAAATACTGAAATTTTTTATTGCATTGAATCTCTGTTTACAAATCAACTTTTTTCAAATATGAACGAAAATTCTTAAAGGAACCATTTATTTCGAAACCAATTAAAAATTTAAGGAATTTATAATATTCCGAAGTTACGATATGAAGTGATGCGTGAAAGAGAAAAATTGAATGTGTAATGATGAATTCCAGCTTAGAAGATTTGTAAATTGCTAGGATCAAGTTACAAATCCCATAGTGAGACTTGTTGTTGTTTATTAAATCAATTGTAGACTGGATTCCTATCCCTCGTATTATTGTTAAATATTTAAATTATTATTTAAATTATTTAAACTCATACTATTCAAATTATCATCGAAAATTAATGTTTGAAATAAAAAGTGGTAGTTTTTCATGAAAGAAGAAATCTCAACAAAACTGATAAAAATAAGTTTGACCAATTCCAAATACAAATGAATCATATTAACATTATTGATTCTCGGATAATTTTAATCTACAAATATTGCACACTTTATACAGTTGCACTCGACTCTGCCCTCAGAGATAAAACATTAGTGGAGTTCTAAAGACCATAAATCGTAATAATTAAGAAATTCCTCAGCAATTATTTTTGAAAGTAGAAATTCGCTTAGAAAATTAAATTAACGGAAATACTTGACGCACCTCGATGGTCCGGACTGTCCGCATGTGCTGGATGCAGTGACCGGTTTGCCGAATGCAGCATTGATGAAATCCGGAACACAACGTATGGGGCGTCCCGCATTATCATAGCATGGGTCATATTCCGGTTCCCGAAGTGAAAATTGTGAGAAATAAGCGGACCAAACATGATGTATTTGTAATAATAGAACAATTATGAAAGTTGATAGAGAATACATTTCAGCGTAAGAGTTATTAATTGCATGTAGCCTTAAATACACGTGACGTAACTTCTTGCCAATTTCGATTGGATTCAATAATAATGCGATAATTAAGAAAACATTTCTGACAACTTCACAGATAAATATGGCTTTTGAGCTTCTATGAATGAATCCTTAAGTGGTAGAAGAGTAAGGATAGGCAGCCCAGTAGGTCTGGAAATGAATAGAAGATTATAGCAGATGCTCCAGCAGTTCCACCAAGAAACTATGCGTAGAAGGATCGGATGGGCGTGGCGATCACAGCTTCTGGTTGACGCTACGATGGACAACGAAGACAAAGCGAGAAGATGGTTACCGAATGAATTCAATTCAATTCTTCCCAACCCCACCCACCCACTTGTCCATCCACCACCTCTTCTTCCTGCCTAACCAAATTTTCTTACTTCTGTTTGAAACCAATTAGTTGATCTAAAGATGTATGGATACGGTAGTATCTTATCATCACATAGTCCTGACCGTTGCAGGAGCAAGCAGCTCATTATCGGAAGTGCAAATCACAAGAAATAAATTAACACATTTAGTCATTTCTGAAAGAAGAAGTATTTTATTTTTCCTGATCAACATTGACGTCATGTAATCATGAGGACAGTAGGGATAATGGTCATGTGATAATGACAATTAGAAAGTACCGATTTATAATGGCAAGTTGTTTTCAGCAGCACAGTGTTCGTTGCATCTCAAAAACAAGTATAACAAAATTTCGTTCAGCTGATGAATGCCAGGTCAAGTACTGAAATACATAAATTATCAATCTGTCTATCAGTATCAGTTGAGTATAGAGATGATTTATTCTAATGCTTGTTCCTCTTATTATTCGTCAAATCTGCAACAGACAAGCAGAATAAATGAAATGATTTGACGGTTTTCCACTAAGTTCAGAAGGCCTGATGTACTCGGATATATCAGCATCGTTATCACGATGGGATAAAATCGAAATGAGAGCAATAGCTTTATTAATTTTAGTGGAAGTCACACTAGCTTACTTAACAGTTTCATGTTCAACTTAATGAATATCACAAGGGATTCAATCCTCTTCTTTTCAAGAGCATTTCGTCCGCAGTATTATTGTCCAGAAATGCCTCACAATTTAAATGATTGCATAGCAATGATGATTCTATGATACTTATATTGACATGGTAATCGATGCTTTCACTGAAAAAGACCAGTCTTAATTTATTAAAACGCATCGTTACATAGTTTTTTAAGATATTTTATGTTTTAAATTTGAAATAATATAAAAATTGAAAATTAAGTAACAGTTCAAAATAATTTACTTATAGAATATCAGAAATAAAATTGTTGATAACTGAATTGATGTGTGAATTTAAAAAATAGATGATGAAACAATTAATATCATAAGTCGTCTTCAGCGAACTAGTATTCGATTGTGACTGTAATACGCACTATCAAAAAACAGTAAATTTAGCTAACATTCATTGCGGGCTGTTCTGGTGATGATGATATTAGAAATAATTTAACATGTTTTTGAAATGTGCTTTCTGTCTTTCTATTTCTTTCAATTTCTCAGAAGTAAAAACCTTTTGAAAATATTGTCCCTTAATTTTAATTCCATTCATATCCAGATCAATGTCCTTCCTTTTAACTTAAACAATTTTTTTTTCAAGTAGAAGCATACAAAGATAAACTTAAATTCAAATTTCCTATTAAGTCTAAAGCTCGTCCAAAAAATTATGAGAAAAAATTTTTCTGTCTCCAAGACTTCATGCATTGAACACATGAAAATGTCACGAAGAAATATCGAATGTTTTTAATACGGAATAATTAATTTTGTAAAACACTTCCTTCCCACATCCTTATTCTTGCTACATTCAAAGACCTTTTTGTTGGATAGAATGGTCCTGAGTATTTCTCACCATACCAACATTGTCCAAGCTGTATTGCGAAAACTTCTTCGATCACTAATGTCAGCAATTCAGTTTTCAATTGCAATATCTCGATTTGTTAAGGAAGTTAAAATTTCTACAAATGCTTTAGTGTATTATAATTTCGGAATATTACGCAGATTTCGAATTCCTAAAAAAGGATTAAGTCTTCAAGTAAAGTTAACCGCACAGTTTGAAAACAGATTAAATCTCAAAGTAAAACATTACAAAAACAATGTGAACAAATCTATTTTTAAACTGTGCAGTTAGCTTTACTTG
Organism: Onchocerca flexuosa; assembly: GCA_002249935.1. Lineage (NCBI taxonomy): Eukaryota > Metazoa > Nematoda > Chromadorea > Rhabditida > Onchocercidae > Onchocerca > Onchocerca flexuosa. The sequence goes on along the minus strand of KZ269996.1, from coordinate 131,883 downwards.
AAGACTTAAATGTATGAAACCTTTCCAGCATATCACTTTACGTTTTCCTTCCTAACTGATAAAGTTCTCTCATTGAAATATAGGTCATCGCCTTTCTTATTTGCAATACTTTTAAAAATTGTATGAAGATTATAGAATTATATGGCAGTCATAATGAACCTGGATCTAAAATTGAATTTACAATATTCTTTTGGTTTGTAAGGAAAAACTTTCGAAAGGAATCAATATTTAAAAAAGACTGACTTGATTTTATTGGCACAACACATTCAACTTAAAATATTAAAGTGGTTCTCCTGTTTCTTTTCGAATTTCGAATCAAATATATTGTAGCTGAGAATGAAGGAAAATTGATGATCGCTGAAAACTGAGCAAAAATGAATCCGGACTGTATCAAATTTAACAATCAAAATTGATTTTGGAAACCTTTCGTAACTTACACAATAGTTTGCGACAAAATACTTCACATATACAAAGTCCCAACTTTATCTCATGGTCATACGACAATCTCCTCTCGCCCTCTCCCTTCTAATTCCTAATTTTGCATCATTCGAGTATTTCAGCGCTTTTCTTAACCTTACATTTTTTCCACCTTATAATACTATAAATACACATTAATCTCAAGAAATAACTCTTATACATCAAATTAATTTGTTAAAGTGACTATTCTCAATTCTTTTCAATTCTCATCCCGAAAATTAAACAAATCTTTGCTACTTTCAAACTGTAACGCCATTTTCTGGCTTCTATTCCCTTCATATTGCTAAATTACATTATTTATTATCGTAAAATTATGCTTATATTTTTATTAGAAACTTTGTCAGAATATCCCTTTGGCAAGAAATTTTTGAGATTAACCATAAATGATTAGAATTTAATGCTTGCATAACTTTTTAAGTACTACTTTATGATTAAAAGTCAAAGAAAACAAAAATTGTTTCGTTGATGTCTATTTTATAATATTCTACACACAAATATCGGAAATTTCATCCTCGATGGCTATTCTGTTCTATATAATTCTTAAGTAAAATTCAAATTATCCTTCTTCAATTCAATTTTAATTATAGCGATATTTTCGACTAACCCCGGTCAGTTTTTCATTCTTAAACTTCTGTTCCGTAATATCGTTACCTTTGTCTTTTTGATGACTTCTATATGTTTATATTTTTCGATCAGGATTCCGTTCTTCTCGGCAATGTACCTGAAGAAATGAAATAAAATTTCTAAATTTCATTTATTTTTGAGACTTAATGATGCAGCATAAGTTTTGGCAAGCATTCAATTACATATTGCTCTGTATTGCTTTCAAAAATAAAATTATACGGAAAAACGGAAGCAAAAAGAATCTGAAAGTGAAATCATCTGTAATAGACAAAAAGCTGCTTTTTTTTGACAGCGGACATATTTTGTACCTGACAAAGATTAGATTTTTTAATTCAAATCTAGTTGTTGAGAAGTAAATGCAAGTAATTTGTTATCAAATTTCTTGTTCCTGGAAAAATAACTCTCAGAAGGTGTAGAGCAAATTCATAAAAAAAAAAAAAGGAAAGGACTTATGACCTATGCGTGTTATCATACGATCTGGGAATATTTTTTGATGTGTATTTCATATTACCATGTGCTGTATCCAACAACTATTTTGTACTTGCCGTACTTTGCTCAATCAGGTGAAATATTCTTTGACCATTCTTTCATTGATCATGTTCCGGACAAACCATGGTACATCGAAAATTATAAGATTTCATTTCTTCAACATATAAACTTCTGGACACTCTAATTTTTGTTCATTCAAAATTTTTAGTAGAAATACATGATAGAAACTACTTTGTGCATCAAATTTTAACTCTAGAATCACTGTGCCGACTTAATTCTCATTTATATCAAAAAAGAAATAAAAAATGCCTTTTTGTAAAACATTTTGCAGTAACGAAAAATTTAGACAATTCGTGTCTTTTTCGAAAAGAATAATCATTTTTTGTTTTTTTTTTTTTTGTTTTTTTTGTTTTTTTTTTATTTTGCTTTTTGTTTTTTTGTTTTGTTGATCAGGAATGCTCTGAGAATCGTCAAAGATGATTCTCGGAGCATTCCTGATAAACAAAACAAAGGTAATCACGTATGATAAGATTCTGTTCGTTTTCAGTGCCTAACTCTTAATCTTAAACAACGATACAACTATTCGAATATATTTTTCGAAAAATTCCATTATTTATTTGGTTAACGTTGAATTTTGAAGTATGGAGCAAAAACATTCAATGAAATTGGATGCTTTACTGATATCATGAATCGAAATTATCAGAATCATGGAAAATGTGCACCTGATTCCAATTAGCTACAAAGTTTGAGCTAGCTAAAATATCTGCTATTAAAATGATTTCACTAATCAAATCTAATTTTTATAAAAAACTAAAAATACCTTTAATTGATTAAATTATAAAACTAGAAACAAAAATGAAATTTCAAAAATTGAAATCATTTTAATAGCATATATTTAAGCTAGCTCAAACTTTGTAATCCCATTTAAATGACTGAAGCCGATGCTGCGAAACAAAAAATAATCAGGCGAATTTCGACTTTAATGGAATCAATTCTCATTGAATTGCAAATTCTGCTGCAAATTTCCGTTGCGGCTATACGATGTGACTTATTTATTTCCATGACGACCGTTTAAAAGATGGACATGATATCTAAAAAAAAATAAATTGATTCCACGTGATTTAAAAATTGTAAATGAAATTCTAATTAAATTATTTAGACAAAAATTTTAAACAAGAATTCAGAATAAAATTTTTATGACGATCAAAGGATGCTACTAATTTATTTCAATAAATTGCTCTTATTTTGCAATTTGTGGTAATTTTATGATGTCCTTCTTCCCGTCTTCTCATCTTCGTGTCCCACATAAACTTATTTTGCAAAACCAATTAAATGCTTAATGAATGCTTGGAACTTGAAGAAACTAGATCACAGATAATCGGCTAACGTCATCAGCTGGTCATTCAACTACGACCGAAAAAAAGAGCCTATGTTAGCGTGTGATTGCATGAAAGAATGTTATAATAAAAACAGCTGATAAATGTTCTCAACATGACTGATTGTGACAAGCTGTCGGGTTGTTTACATTGGTGAAGCGCCATAAGCATACTTCGTTTTTCATTCAAGCAAATTAAAGCTCAGGAATCGTAGTCTACACCAGTAGATCTGTCTTTGCAATCTATTGTTTGAAGATTGTTATTTTCATCAACTAAAATGAAACTTCCGACATTTAACTAAAATTTCGATTCTGTCCACACGATTTTTAGCTGTTTCATACTGATTAGCGTTCTATTCCTGCTAAAATATAGTTAGTCACCCTCAAATTAACCCTCATTTTTTGTCTGAAAATCGTTTTACCAACAAAATTCGCAACAGTTCTTCGCTTGTAGGTGGAATTTCACACTGGTAGTTGATAGTACATGAGGACTTAGAAACTTTTTCACCAGAACTTTCGAGAACTTTCTTCACTAAGAGAAAAGGTTAAGTAACTTTTTATTATGGCAAGCAGCTTAAGCTGAATTATATTTTTGTGATACTTTATGGCCTGATTTTTCTTGTCAAGATTTGAGAACAATACAAGGCTATGCAAAAAGAGAGAAAAGATACGGCAGATAACAATTTTATGGTTAGAATACTGTCTTCAATAATAATATTGCTTATATTCTTTTTTGCTTTTTTATATATTTCAGTGATTTATTATTCAACTTTAACCGATATAAGGCTTTTTTTTTTTTCTTCAGTATAAAAATTATCATGATCGAAAATTAATACAGTAATTGTAATGAAGGTCGCAGCAATTCAGTATAGTTCAGAATGCCAATCATTGAAAGAGAAGCGATAACTTAAGAATTTTTATTCGAAGAAATTAATTTCTGATGCCAAAAAATCTTGATTGAACTCATGAAAAGATAAACATGCCGGATGAAACTGTTCTGGAAATTTCATAATCACTAGTAGTTTCTAGAATTGCAGAATACTGGAAATAAAGTCAGCACTTAAATGATTTTATTATGATTAAAACACGAATTTCGTCTTCCTATGATTGTTATCAGTTGATGTAAACATCAGTTTTGCTTGATTGATCAATTTCTATATCCCAGATGCTACTATAGCAGAGCCCTGAGATCTAGAAAAAAACTTTCAAAATGATTTCACCTCCGCTATTAAATCTGAAAAAAAAAATATTTTGATTAAGAATACACTTTTATTTAAACCTGTTTTTGATTTTAGGTATATTTGTGAAATATTTTTTATCACATGACTTTTTTTAATTTTCTTATAAGCACTTAATTCAAGCTCCTCTCATATTCATTTTTCAGAGTCCAGTGGTGTTTAGAAGAAAACATTATTATTATTAATTATTTTTTTCTAAACTGTTGTGTATTTTGCTGTTCGAGGAAAAACATTCAGAATATTAGGAAACTTCGTTTTCGTTTTTTTTTTTTTTCAAAATAAAACTGGAATGACTATATGTTGAAAGATGCATTTATGATCCGCTAGAGAATTGAATCAGCACCAAATAACAAATACGTTAAATCACCAACTGCCGGAATATTTTATTTGAAAAAAAAAAAAGAAAAAATTGGTAGCAAATTTTTGGGTGGAACTTACAGTTTTTTTGATTCTTTGTCAAACTTTTTACATCCAAGCGTTGACCAGTGCCGTGAAAGATAAATGATATATAATGCTGTCAAGCAATTAAAAGAAGAGAGTAATTTTGTTGAGGACGAGAATTTCCTCTTTCATTTCTTCCTCATTCTCAATCTCGACCTTATCATGTGGTAGTAACGTCATTTTCAACTTTCTTCAAGACAAGCTGCCACTTTTTACGGATAGACACTCAAGTTGAAGTCGTAAATTGGCACTAAGTTTTTTTTCGCTCATCCTTCGATGATGCTATTACTAGAAAGTAGACAAACTTTGAACTAAAAGAGCTAGCAACAGCAATGATGGATAAGTGAGCCATATATTTTCAGTGCTTTCCTCGGTTGCTTAAGTTAGAGTGGCATCAACCACTCTAACTAATTTGCTTAGAAGTTAATTACAGCTTTGAGCAAATTATTTGACAATCTGAAAAAAAAAAAGCAAATTTTTTTCAGATTAAGTTAGCATGCAATCATGCAGAATTTTTCGTGATTTTATGAGTTCCTTCCTTTTAACAATTTCTTCATCTATTTACTCAGGTTGACAATTGCAGGATGATTTCTGATAAGTTTTCTAACATCAAGAATATATACAAATCCTTTATAATTCAATATTCGGCCTGGTAAATCTGATGACGAAGAACAATCAGTGATCATTGATTCCTTAATTCCGTTTTTTTTTGGGGGCTTTCCTGTAAACTATATATTAAATTTACTTTGTCAGATCTAGCAGTCTTTTATGTTTCTGATCTATCATGAGGGGCTGATATTTTACCATAGTTTTATTTGAATTCATAACTTTTTAAAATAACATGTTAGGCCCCACTGGGCAAGGAAATCAGCAAGTTCAAGCTGGCTTATGAAATAGAAAGTCTAACGGCAAAAAGTAACTTTACGAAAGGGCAAATGGTGACTTACTGTTAGAAATTACCGTATTATCGTAAATAATTGAAGATAATGTTAAAGAAAGTTGCCAGAAAAGTGCAAAAAAAAAGTTCAAATTCTAAATTTCAAAGGAAACTGAGTAAGGGCTCCGCTATTATATAATACATTCTTTCATTCTTTTTTACCAGCATCTTTTGGCCTAGTTAATGGCCATTTAGTTTGAAGTTGTTTATTCACTGCCATATCCTATAGAATATCTCTTTGAAAGAGGAAGTTAAGAATTCTGAAATGGCAAGGGCTTTTTGGTGTGCGATGCTCTGATTCCATCAATCATTCAAACTAGACGTGTTTTGCAAATGTGTTTCTTAAAATCTTTGTGCTCAATCCTTTTGTATCGTACTCTCTCATCTGACTAAGTTGCTTTTTTCATGACAAATATATATTATTACTAAGCACTTAACCACAAAATCTTAAAATAATTGATGGAAAAATTTCCAATATTAATTCCCAACAATTTGATTTCCAGAAAAGAATGATAAAGAATTTGAGAATATTTTCTACCACGAAATATGTCTTAGTAAATAATGCGTAAATGGGAAATATAACCGTTATTTCTTGTCTTTTTTTTTTTTTTTTAATCATATTTAATTGATAAAACTGAGATAAAAAACACTACCTGAAACATGAAATGAAGACATTTTCTTTTAAGTGAAATTAGTGGTTTATTTGGTTCAGTCAACGTTATATACACTTATTTTGCAGGAAAATTAGCACTTAAAATTCAGTGGAAGCAACAGACATTCTCAGCTTTTCTTTAATAATAAAGCTGCAAGTGGCTGTGATCCGCAAATTCTAAATATCGAACATTGAAAGAGCATATGTGTTTTTATACTCACTTTTTACTATTTCTCATTCATCAATCTGTTGACGGTGAGAAGTTGTAATACAATTCAAATTTCAATTGCAGTTGGCAATTTCGTCCACCTCTTCATTTCATCCTCTTATTTATTTCCAACTATCATCATTTAGATTATTGGCTTATCGATTTTTTCTAACTTTTGTTTTGCTTTTTTATGAACAGATTCTTTTGATATTATCTTCGAAGACAATAAGATTGGAAACAGCATCACCCATAATTATTTATGAAAAACGGATGCAGCATGGAATCGTTGTGCATGAGAGATTTGCCAGATCTGTTATGCTTTATGGTGAGAATCGATGTTATCTTGACATAAACACAGTTAAATGTTACATCCAATTTTTCTGTTAATTTTGAACTGAATTTTAACAAAACTTCGGATTTCCCAACTAATTGCTTCAAATTTGATTACACTTATGCTACTAACCGTCCTTATGCAAATTGTTTACAATATTTAACAGTAGTAAACTATTAATTCGTTCTGCCCTTTGGCCCAGTTTGCATCCTTGTCACATCCTTGTCGCAATATTGCTTTTGGCTTAATCACTTTATTGGAAATGAATTGAACAACAAAAATAACAATCAAAAAATGCATTGAAGGGAATTATAAATCGAAGCGATCATGTTGCTTGACCGATGGTGAGCTGAGTGATCTTATGTTTTCGGCGAAACTCTCACATTTCCTGAACTTCTGTAGGCGAATGAAGAAGAATGCCTTCGTTGAGTTGAAATTTGGTCTTAACTTTTCAAACAGGGAAAACATTAGGTAATATACAGTATGTGGACGAATGTGGAGGAGGTTCGTCTTTTTCCATTTTGCATGCAAGTCTCGCTGCTCTTCAGTCTGTTACTTCTGCTGGCTTATTTCTCCAACCACCAATTTCTATTTTTGATTCTTTTATTTTTCTTAACTCCTTCATATATGAACAGGGAACTCATAGAAACTGCTCATCTTAATTTCTGATGCTTGAAATTATTGAAATTTCAAATAATTCTAATCGAACTGCAAGCCATAAAGTTGCAAACACTTACTTGCATACCTGTCTGTCTGCTGATAACCTATGCATTCATATATCAGAACACCGAAATAAGTGTTACTTTTCACGTTCCATCAGCCAACTAATATATCCATCGTCTGTTCAAAATTAAATGATCGACACGATGCAATCAAACGGCGAAACAGGCAGACAGACAGACAAACACACACACACACACATAGACACACACACACATAGACACACACACACATAGACACACACACATACTTAAATACATATGCAAACAGACAGCTGTCACCGAACAACCTTTCCCAATCGATCGGTATTGTTTCCATTTTCGATACAGTTTTGTAATAAATTTTAGAATTGGAAACCGAAGGGCGGGGTGTTTAGTTGTGCAATTTCATCGCACACCGGCAAAGATCTGAAGTTCAAGATTAAATGGTAGCTGACGTAAGTGAGGAATCTCGGAGACTTTACTCACAGAGCTTCGGAAATTAAGCTTGTGTAATAAATCCAGACAATAGAGCAGATAACAGCCTACCGAATGTACTTTTGCTAGTGATTGTAGCATAAATTTAAATTCTAATTCGATCCATTTTGCTATTCAAAAAATGGACGCAGACAACTTCGCTTGACCTTTGGCATATTCAAAATTTAGAATTCAGTGCCGCTGTATTTGTGATTCCCGAGATGTACTTGTTACAAATCTCAATTGCGCTCCCTTATATGTGTTTTCGATGTTTATGTCAATGTTATTTGCTTGTAAATGAGAAGTATTCATTAGCTTTACACTTAAAATTTGTTACTAATTACGGAAAAAAAGTTTCTGCCCGCAGTTTGCATGATTTATGATTTCATAAAATTTGACATACTTTTCACCTGATGTTAAAATAGCTTCTTTTTTCCGCTACTTCTGCAAGATCAACTGTTCCTCAGTACCTTAATGTTTATGTTTATGTCTCTTTTTTTTTCTCCGTTTTGTTCCAATTTTCCTGAACTATCTTGCTTCACTCTCTCCCGATCTCATTGTATCCATATTCACTCTCTTTTTGGGTAGCCCGAGCAAAATCTCCTCAAGATTCATTTTAGGCCATCAAAGAAATGAAATGAGGAAAATGTATCTCTCATAAGCAAAATTTCTATTTATAATTATGTGAAATTTATTTCCGTTAGGTGATTTTCCAATAGTATTTAAAAATTTTTTTATTGAACTCAGGAGAAGTTTCTTGGATGAGATTAGTTGATTATGCATCGCGTCACAATCTTGTTGCATTGCTCTACTCTTTACTTATTCCTATTTGACGAAGATCACTTTCTGGATTTTAAACTGATCAGTTCCGTCCTCTTCAATTATATATTTCATCGGTTAACTTGATGACAACTGAGTGTGCAATTTATACAGAAAAATGTCGTCTTATTTAAACTAAAAAAAATTTAACTCAATTGAATTTCGTAATTTAAACAGTATTTCCAGCTTTTCATTACTATTTCTCTACGAATTTAATTTCATTTAAATTCCATCCTAATTTTTCTTTCTAACTTCTTTTGTTGCTTAATATTAATATTCCTTTTGCGTTCATGAAAAACTTATAAAACTATAAGGGAAGAGAAAGCTGTTATTGAGAGCTGTAAAAAAGTTTGTGCTTGTTTTTTATCTGGTTTTCTGCTTTTTTTGAATTTGATTATAAAAAAATTTAATATATCGCCGGAGACATGTGAAAGAAATGATAGGAATTCTAGTGACAGTTTTAAAATTTCATTTTGGACTGAATATCTGTTTATGATTTATCGACAAAATTTAAATTTTGATGCATTAATGAAGTTTTGTTTTCTAAATGAATGTAAATATTTGCTTCTTTTTAATTAAAACTGGCAGATGCGTTTGAAATCGATATAAATTTTCTCTTCCGCACTTTTTTGAAATTCGAATCTTATTTCGGTAAGAATGGCAGCATTGCTACATGGGATAACGTGATTGTGCTGGGATGAGTCAAAAAGTTTTATTTTTTCAATAATTTCGAGGAACTATCGCCATGCAACAATGGGACCAAAAGAACTTAACTCCGTTCAGCAGGTAAGTTCCTTTTTCGATGAAAACATAAAAACTGCGTGCAGTAGATGAGCTGCTTTTTCATTAATGAAAACTTGGCAATTTCGTAATTCCGTTTTTGGTATTGTATGCAGTATGTGTGTCATTATTATTGATATTCATTCAAAACAGAGAAGTACACAATATTGCATTATGTGTGTGTCATTATTTTTGATTGGGATGCTGTTTACAGGAACTTTTTGAAGCGGTGAGACGAGGAGATGCGCAGAAGGTGCAGACATGGCTATTAAGTAGACGGAACAAGCGACCACGGACACCGCTGAAGTAAATTTGTATCCTTTATTTTTTCTTCTTTTGGGATATTTTGAAATAGATTTTCAAATATTATAGATAAGTGAAGATTTTGTAATCAGTTGAGAACTTCATCATCTGTCTGTTAAAGTCGCAAGGACACCGTAAAAGTAAGGTCGGAAGTAAAGGATTTTAAACACAATAATAATTCCTCCAAAATATTATAGCTTTTTGCGTGCATCGACATCACATTCAGCATGGCTGTGTTCGATTGTCGATCCATCGAACGGTTACACAGTGCTACATCTTGCCGCTTTATTGGGACATAAAGAAGTACAATTAATCCATTTCTTAAAATTTTCTTATTTTAATTCTTAATTCACTAATGCTTTATCTTAATTCATTACTACCATGTCTGTTGTAAATTTAATTTTTCAAGGTGGTCAAAATTTTGCTGAGTGTTGATTCGCAAATGGTTCGAATAAAAGATCGGCGAGGATGTTTACCAATACACTTAGCAGCATGGAGTGGCCATGTTGAAGTGTTACAGGTAATCAGCATTGAGATACAGCTACTGGATTTAGAATCTTAGTCGAATTTATCGTAGAATTCAAGTCTTAACTTCGCATTAACATAAATTCCAGACTTTAATTAACGCTGAACCGAATACTGTTGATGCAGTGAACAACGCCAAAGAATCGCCTTTGCATCTTTCCGCACAACACGGTCATGGAAAAGTCGTAACTCTTTTGCTTGCTGTATGCTTTGATTTGAATGCTCATTGGTCTGAATTGAAAAAAAATACAATAATAACTTACTAGTTTCGAAGTAAAACATTTGCTTGTTGAAAATTAAGTGGAATAAAATCCTATATCATAAAGACATTTTGCAGAAACATGCAGACCCGAGGATGAGGAATGCACGTGCTGAAACGGCTTTAGATGTAGCTGCACGACTTGGGAAAGCTAACGTGTGTCGGTTACTCATTTGTAATTGCCCGGAACTAGCACTGCAGGTTAGATGTTCGTTCAGAGGTATTAGTATAATAAGTTTAGTTGATTAACTCGTTTTGGATTGTTTTTAAGTGAACTCAATTCAGAGTGCATCAGAGTGCATTACCATAGATCCAGGAAGGTCACGACATTTAGCTCAAGTTGTGTACCCATTACATGCTGCTGCTCGTCATGGTCACATTGACTGCCTCCAAATACTTTGTCATTCCGGTTTCGATCTTGATTACGTTACTGAAGAAGGTAGTGCATTACATGTCGCCGCATTGTTTGGAAAAGTTGAGGCTGTTAAGTTGCTGCTTGAACAAGGTTAATTATATGTGGCTTGTTTTTTTGTTTGTGTTATTGGATGGAAAATAATTTTGGTTTTTCTGTGTTTTTTGTGTGACGTGGTTCATTTTAATAATAATAATAAGTTTATCTATTTTACAATTTTTGTGGATTTTCTAATGCTGTAGGCATCAATGTTGATACTCGTGATGGACAAGGGCGTACTGTACTAGAAACTTTAGCAGAGCACGAAAACGAAAAAGCTTCAGATCTTACACAGGTGATACAGAGCCGAGATGGATGGTCAGAATGTCGCAAGCTCGTTGAAGGTTCTTTTTGGTTCTATATTGCTAGGTTGTTTCCTGAGGCTTATCAAACATATATATGCACTAATTGTTAGCATTTTATAGCTTACATACAAAAACAGAAGGATCGTCAGAGTGACAAAATCAATGCAGAGAATTCGATCTACTTGAATTTACCCTTCTGTGCGAAGTATGGTTCTAATCCAAAAGATGTTGTTTGGAAACCGATACCGGAAACAGGTATTTTACGAAGTTGAAAAGTAAAATCGAAATAGCAAATGATTTTTCCAAAAATCAACATTTTTTTCAAGCAATAAATTTCTCTGCTTCAGCCAGACTTCAAACATCTCAAAATCTCGTACAACATGGTTCATCCTATGGGACTGATACCACTTCGAATATTGGCACCCATTATCCACCACCATCGATAGTGGTATTTTTTATATTAATAATCCTGAAACTTTCTTTATTCAAAAGTTGAGAACTCTGTAACCAATTTTTAGGCGGATGTGTTTTTATTCAAAAATTGAGAACTCTGTAACCAATTTTGAGGCGGATATGGTCACATTATTTGATGATGAACACGATCTGGATGATATTTCGACCTTGCCTTTATCAACCATTCGTGTAGAGTCATCTGGGAGCGAATCTGGGTAAAGCTTTTTTCTTTCTTGAAATATTTTTCTCCTGGTTGTTTACCTGTTTTCCCATATATTGGCATTATATGATGTTTGTGTGTTTGATTGTTTTGCATTCTGCACTGAGGTATTTCAGTTCACAACCATCATCAGGTCAGCCTGAAGGTTTCGGTGCAGAAAATAGCGTATCTCGATTTGTTGTCGTATTGCCTAGTCATAGGTATCGGCATACCGTTCAGAAAAATGGCATTCCTTTACCGAGGATGGGAGTTGGTCGAACATCTCTTCATTCAGGTACAAAAGCTGTTTTGCCGCTAGCTATTAGAAAATCAAAATTTAAAAAGATATTTTGGATACGAAATAAGAGGTTATTATCACGCACACTAAAAAGAATAGATTTTGTTTTGAAATTTTGTAAAATTCCTTAATTTAGAAGTAGTTCTTTTAGCTGACCAGTTTAGCGAAAGTCTCTTGGCATCTTATCCCCACCTTCCTCAATCTGCTTGAGCAGGATTTATCTTTTGCTTCTGTAAAAATTCTTTTATTCCAGATTCAGCAGCAGCTTGTTCATACCAGGCTCCACTTGCGTACGATGCTTGGCGATCACAGCGTGCTTGTCCTTATGATAATGTGAAAAGTCCATCACATCCTCTTCTGGCCTATGACAACATACCACGTAATCTTGTTGTTTATGATAATGCTCCACCGCCTGGTAAGTTTTCATAGATTTAGATTTTTCCCATACTTCACAAATTTTTGAGAGCAAAAAATTTTGCTTAAATATATAACAGATCTTTATAACTTCAGAATGTCGATAATTTTTTGATTAGAAAACAAAAATGCATTCTCCTTTGTAGATTTATTTTTGTGTATGTTTGAAAAAAAAAAAAAAAAGACGATAAATCTTTTCATAACATATCATGAGTAAGAGGGTTGTATTTTGAATTACAACAAAAAAAAAAAAAAAAAATTTAGCAATCTAGATAATCAAAAAAAAATTAAAGTGAATTTTTTTTTTGGTTTTTGAAAAAAAAAAAAAAAAAAAAAACAATCATACATATACCTTTAACCAAAAATCAGACTGATTTTTTTCTCTTTTTTTTTTTTTTTTTTTTTTTTTTTTTTTAATTAAAAAAAAAACCCC
>KZ269996.1:80564-118597 GCA_002249935.1 Onchocerca flexuosa | reverse complement strand
GGGGTTTTTTTTTTAATTAAAAAAAAAAAAAAAAAAAAAAAAAAAAAAAGAGAAAAAAATCAGTCTGATTTTTGGTTAAAGGTATATGTATGATTGTTTTTTTTTTTTTTTTTTTTTTCAAAAACCAAAAAAAAAATTCACTTTAATTTTTTTTTGATTATCTAGATTGCTAAATTTTTTTTTTTTTTTTTTTGGATTTTGCTTTCGTTTTGATATTTTAATGAATTTTTGTTAAACCAATAACAAAATCTAAATAGTGTATGTATTTGTATTTGACTTACATTCACAAAACAGGAAAAAAGGGAGTAGTAGTTTATTTTGAAAGATTCATACTAAAATCTGTTTACAGGATATCAGCGTTGGCAGCATGCCTGCGAACAGAAATCTATAGGTGAGGCTGGCTGTGAAAATATTAGTCCACCATCTTGTAGTATTACAAGTGATAATACACAGATTATGCTATCTGGTAAGCAATTACTTATTTAATAACATCTTTAATAGAGATGTGGAATTAATTTCAAATATTCATATTTTTAAATTTACTACGAACCAAATTTGCAGTACATTAGACACAGGTTTCATCCATATATTTTTAGTGAAACCTAGCTGTCAACGTTTGCCTCTGCTAGAGAAAACATCGAAGCCCGAACCGATTCCTCGGAAAACTAGAGTGCATGAAGCTAGTGCAAATAAAAACAGTGGTCATGTTATTAAGTCTAGCTCATCAAATTCTTCCTTATATCGAGCAGAAAGCCCAGCATCTATCATTACTTTCGCCTGCTCAACTCTTGAACGCTGTATGCTTTTTTTACAGTTCAAGAATAATTTTTCACTTTTAAAATTGTAGTTGGAATGAAACTAAGTTTATTCATTCTTCTAATCATCAAGAATGTCATATGCAAGTCTTATTTCTTTAGACTTACATCTTAATAAGATGTAATTTTTAGCATTATCTCCTGGAGAACCAAGCAGCAGTATTCCATCCGGAACAGCTTCGTCAACTCAAGGCCGCGCACCATTAGCACTCCCTGAGGAAGTTTCTATGTCAGCTTCAGCTAGTATTCTGTCAATACAAAATTCTCCAGAAGGATGTCCGATCGAGGAAGTAAGTTTAAGGCATCTTTTTTTATTATAAATACCATTATATTTATTTAAAACTTAATATTTTCAAGATCATGCTTCATCAATTGCGCACCATATACTTGGACCAAGTTTTAGTTTTCATCAGGAGCAAATGAAAATATTAGAAGATTCTTTGATCCAGTGATATTCTTTGCAAAGTAATAAAAAGTGTAAAAAATTCGGTCAAAGTTGTAAAATGAATTTCATTTTAGAATATACGGCGAAGACATTCACGTCTTTTGAATGACGATCATTCTATACAGGATCGTAGTTCTGCGACAGTTGCTCTTAATTCAAGTTGTTCAGTGAAGGTATTTGTTTAATAAGTGCGGGATATTTTCCAAAATCTGTATTTTAGTTTTGTCAATTCAAGACTTTCTTTGTTTTAGCGCGAAGTCATTTCAGACTGCATTGGCGAATTGCGTAGAAATCATAGCAACAGAAAATGAAGCAAGCAGAGATAATGATCATTCTGAGCTTGATCATCTTCCGAGTCCTGAAACTACCGAATCTCTCATTCATCATTTCCTCTGCAATCAGGTTTGAAATATTCTTGTGACGAAATTTATTTTTTATGAATTCGTATTGTTTAGTCTTTTTCAAGTGAAAACATTTCAGTTTTAGGATAACGTCAAGCAACGGTTGTCGCAATCTCCTACTGTAAGTAAAAGATCACAACATACTCAGAAGGACACAATGTCACCATCTTCAACAGGTTCCTATGCTTTATAATGAAGTTTATTATGTTAGTGATTTTTGTCGTTCACTTATCCAAGCAGAATAAATCTGGATTTTAGTGGGATCAGATTGCACTTTAGCATCCTCATGTTCCGTACCGATAATCTCTCATGTCTCATCGACACCGCCATCAGTAATTTCTCTATCACAGGAATGCAATCAACTCTACAAGCAGTCCAGGTGAAATTTCATTTTTGACCGGATTTTGAACTTTTGTCACAAAAATCGAAATGCTTCCATAATTTAAACAGTTCCAGTGTGGATGATCACTCATTTTCTTCTATGGAAGTACGATTGCGAACTGCATCTTCTATCCCAGCACATGGTAACAGAAATAAAGGTAAGCGTTGATAATAAAAAAAATGAATTCTTAATAAAAACGTAGGAAATGATGAACAGGATCTTCATGAATGAAAACATCAAAAGCAGCTTTTGCTTTCCTTCTTGTGCCTTATTTTGCATTTTTTAGAGGGATGTAGATTATCCGTCTCAAGTGATGGCGAACAGCATAGAGACGAATTGCACAGTAGTATACAAGCATCATTTACGCAAAGCGACAAAGTTTCAATTCGACATAGTTCCTTAGATGAAAGTATCGAATGGAAGAAGGTAGATTTTTCAACTCAACTCTCGGAATAAAATTTCGTTTTTTTCAAGTCGTGACAGCGTTATACGTATTTCTAAGAAAAAAAAAAAAATTTCTAAGAAATCCATGCTATATATGGCGGTTATCGAGAAATAGCTGTGAGTAACAATAAAAACCATCAGTTACAGAATTTTTAGAAAATGTTTTATTAGATCAGTGAAATAATGGAGTCATTTGGTGGCGCGATTTGTCGGGAATCGGTATTTACAGCTCATTATGAACCAAAAGTAGCCGTTTACCTGAGAGATCGGAGATCTCAAGCGTTAACGCTGCAGTTAAATGGACCACAAGCAGTGCAGAATAGGCAGTCCTTTGGATTTGATACTGATAAAAGATATAAGCAACCGGTCAGTACTAAAGATTACTGGTTCTGAATAGTGAGTTATCACCACTTTAATTGTTGAAAGACTACTTAGACAGTTTTTTATTTTAGCCTTAAAATTATGAAAACTTAACTTATGAATAGCTGATAAAATCCATTCAGAAGATTCCATTTTTAAAAAAAAGGCTGAAATTATAGTGATGGCCTAGAGTTAGGGCAGTTAATTCAAATCAGAAGTAGGAAGTCATGCGATTCAAGGCTATATTACATTATCTTCTCTCTTCTGAAACAGCGGAAGGTGTTTTAAGTAGAGTCTGTGAGTTTGCAATGAATCAGATCTAGAGTTTCTGAAAAGAGAGTTCCTCATTGTGATTTTCACTATATTATGTGAAATTTTTTCGTTCAGCGAAGAGTAAATGTTGTTGCTGAATGGCTAAATGTGTCTGTTGGAATACCGAATCCTAGAGCAAATGAAATAGCGGAAGTTCTCGAAGGCAATGGCTTTGACAGTATCGAACATATGGTATGTATTTTTGCTTTGAAAAATAAGGTAAACAGTGTATTTTAATAAACTGTTTTTAAAACCAGAAAATTTTCTGAGACAGATGTATTCCTTGTATTCATTACTGTATTTGCAGCAGTCAACACTCGATCGTGCAGCTATGCAAGAAATTGGATTTGATAAATCAACGCAACACCAAATCGGAATGTATCTAGAAAATTACCCGAATATTTCCATTCCAAGTGCAAGTTAGTTTTGAATTTTCAGAAATCAGTCAGCGCTAAATTTATTCTCAAAGAGAACGGTAATCTTTGAGTTTTTTGAATTTCAGTCATTTGAATTTTCTTCAGATTCATTTACATATGTTTCGGATTGGTTGCACTCACTCGATTTGGAAGATTATCTCGGTCATTTTGTAAGTGGTGGGTTAACATCAATGCTGATTGTTTTTGCAGTCGACTCAACCCGGAAACATTTGAAAGTAAGTGGTTTGCTCACATTTTGTCAGATTGCAAGACGTTTCCTTGTATTTTGCTCATTCTACTTTTCAATACACGTTATTTTCAGGTTCTTGGCATCACAAAACTTGGTCATCAAAAGCGAATTTTAAATTCTTTGAAGAAAGCAAAAGAAGAACGACGTCAAAGAGCAGCAGAAAGAGCAGCGGCAGCAAAAGAAGAAGAAGCAGATAGTGGACAGGAGAGCAGGTGTTCCTTTTTAACTTCGAAGCTTTCTGGAGAAAAGTTTATAGAACCTTATCTTCCTTATTTTGCAAAAAAGCGTTTCTTCAATGAATTGAATCTAATTTAGGAGTACGGCCCAGTCATCATCGAGTACCCAAATATCGCGTTCAGTGATTATTGGAGGACATCAAACTGAATGGCAGCATTCATCTAATACGCTTATTGAAAGCTGCATCTCATTTTCTGCTCATTATCTTGGATCAGTGGAAATATCAAATGTTGAAGAGACGGAGGATTCTCGAAGAGCTATGATCAAATTGAAAGTGAGAAATGAGAAAAAATATATACATATTTTTTTTAATGGAAATGAGAAATTTTTATTTAGTCGTTTGTTTTTGTGGTAAAGTATATTTTTTTAGAAAGGTATTCGCGAAATAGCCAAAGTCCCTCATGTTTTACTGGAAATCTCAGTATCAGGTGTTCGAGTACTTGATGCTATCACAAAGGTTTTTGATCGCTTATTTATGATTTATCAAATACCTTCTTTAAAATGGAAGTGATTAGTTAACTTAGAAGAACATGTTCAGGAATAGTTCTACTATATTATTTTTTATATTATTTTTTCAGCAACTTACTGTCGAGCATGAAATAGCACAGATACAGATAGTCTGTCAGGATGAAAGAGATCTGAATTGTTTCGCTTATATATCGCAAGATGGCGATCGTCATTTCTGTCATGTATTTTGTGTCTTAACTGCCGTAAGTTATAATGGTTTTTGATCTTATGCAAAGCCTTAGTGGAGCATATTTTGTGAGTTTGAAACATACTTGATCTCGCATTTTAGTCATTTTCAATCGAGAACTTTCAAAGATGATATATAAAGAAATCAGTATTTCGTTTACTATATGAAATCACATATACTTCTGGAAAGTTTTTTTATAGGATGTAGCAACCGAAATAATAATAACATTGGGACAGGCTTTCGAAGTGTGCTACAGAATCACGAACAATAGCTATGGCAGTGCCGAACCGATTGCGATATAATTTATCATGTAATTTGTTTTATATTTCATACTACTCATGGATTCTATACTTTGACAAAAACAAAATTTTGGAGAGAAATAGTTGAATCAGTGCGTCAGTTCTAGGTTATGTTATGGAGAAGTTCAAACAGTGGATGTTACTTCTCTTATAATTACGAGCTTTAAATTTACAAATTTTTCTGTAGAATCAAATTGTAAATAAAGAATTTTCGCTGCAGATGCTTGATCTAAATTTCTGCTGCACATAAACAAAAAAAGTTGAGTTGCTGGCTGTAAGTTCATTCACTTACAAGAGAAATGCATTTCCGTGAAATAAATCAAGTCTCATAGATTGAGCTCGATTTTTGAAATCAGAAGCTGTTCAAATTTTTGTTTTATGAGGAAAGGAAAAAAATCTTCAGGTTTACTTCAGAACAACTCTTTTGAGCTTAAAATTTGTTCTATATTTTATTCATCAGTACATGACTAAGCCAATTTTAGTGAACAAGCAAAAATTATGAGGTATTCTATTTTTTTAAATATGGTATTGCAAGAAACTAATGAAGGAACTATACGGAATATTTTAAGAAATTATGTACCGGTAGAAGAATATTGAAGTATAGAAGCTAAACTTAACACTACACACTGTTGCTGCTTTTTGTTCATTTGGTTTTAGTATTTTGATTTGATTTGTGTGTTTTGAGTCTTGATGTGTTTGTTATAATTCATTTCTGGAGTATTAATTTTCAACTATAAGCAAGTAACGTATTTAATGGAATGGGATATTTGGGATACAGATATTATCGAACAGTTTGACATTTACTTAGCTTGAATATTGTCGAATTTCTGAAATTTTTACATCAACATAACAGTCTTCATTTTCGATTAATCCTAGTTTAGAACATTTGTGTTCTTTGGTTCCTTACGTTATTTTTCTCCTCAATATCTTACACATACTTCTCATGTGGTATCAATATTTTCTTGTAAAACCAATAATTTTTTGTTTTTTTCTTGAAGTATAGATGCACTGTTTTTACAGCAGTTAACTAGCGATTGATTAATGCTTAATTCCCTTTACATTTCCGAAATTTCTTTCATGTTTTTCTTTATTGTTATAAGTTTCTTTACTTTAGACATTGACTGATTTTGGAAGGTTTATGAATGATAATCGGTCACTAGTTTCTAGCTTATTTTTTTGTGTGTTTATTTCTGCTGCTTTCTTTATGAATTTTTTTTTTTGTATTTTTAATAGAAGAGAAATCTGGAAAATAATGAAATTGAATAGAAAATTTCATCTAGTGGAAATGAAATATGTGTCGCATCTCTCTTTCAATAACATAATAAACAGAATGCACTGAGAAGCCGAACATATAAACTATGTATTTTAACGATTGAACAAAAGCAGAACATAATTAGAGTAACTGCACGAAATTCAAATTAAACAAGTTATGGAGCTATATATCACAAGTGTCATTTTTACCAATAATAATGATATTATTATCAACAAACAAATGCCGATGCGTTTTTTTAAATACTACTGTTACGTTAGTTACATCATTATTATCCACAGTGTCGATATCATTTGTCATTGTCATAGTCACTAAAGCTGCAGCTGAATTTACTGCAGCTTTATTTATATTAATATTATTAATGGTGTCGGATATTTTGATTGTTAGCAAATTATGTTCACTCTGTGTTGCTGAAGCTTCACAACGTCCATCATGTTGATTGCTACTACCACTGATTCTCGCTGATTGGTTTTTAGTTGTATATTTGAATAATTTATTGGATGTTAACAGATATCCACGGTGCGTTGGTGGAACTGTTTTCGTGCTTGAATTACATAACAAACGACTTATTTCATGCCGTAACTGCAAGTAAAATACTCATGGGATATATAAAACTTGCTTAGGTTTGATTAGTTCCAACGACTCATCTTTAGACGTTTGAAAAGGACACCTGAGTATTGAAGAGTAGATATACTGTCGGATTGATAGAATTATTTATGAAAAACAGAGAAGTTATAATAAAGTAGGCCCATTTTGACTCAGATATGTAAGGAAGCCACTGCCATGTTGTCCAGATCAATAGAAAAACTAATGAAACCACGAAAAACTAAAACTTTTATTAAACTTGAAACCAAAGTAGCATGCAAAGCAAAAGAATATTGATGATCATGAAGTACTGTGACATATGATATCAAATTCAAAATGAAATGAATCTAATTTGCTTACCCGTATAAAAAGTCTCAACTCTTTTCTACTAATTTGTCCACGTGTTGATCTAAAATTGTTCGATCTCAAGTCTAGATCAATGTTATTTTCTAAGCGATTGTCTTCTATCTGTAAACAAATTAATAACATTCTTTACAAAAATCTGAATTGAAACATCAAAATTTTCAAAACATTTCAAAATTTTTCTTCATATTTTTTGTTCTATAAAGAGTTGTTACTTTATAGAAAAAACTTGTGGAAGGAAATTTGTTAAAAATACTAAAATCATTAGTGATATTTGCAGGAAATTTTGAAGTTAAATGATGAGAAGAATATTTCACCAATTTCTTAGTGGGTCTGGATTCAGACATTTGCAACAGTGAAACTATGGACTATTTTTTGCTTTTTAACTAAGAGGAAATCAAGGCTAAAGACTAACAAATTACATACTATTAGCTGATGTTTGGCGATTGCTTGGCTACTTTCTCGTACTTTATAGATAATTATTGCGTATGAAATAATCATGACTAGTAAAGATAAGCTGTTGACACCCATGTCAACATATTTATACCAAAAATGATGAATATTCGAGTTCACAAGAAATTCGCAAAATACACATCAAATTCATCTAGTTTTTAAGTCCATTTAATCGTACGGCAGTGTCTGACATTTCCTGTTCAAAATGCATCGCTTTAATCGAGATTTCTTCTATTTCTGATTTCTAAGTTTTAGGTTGCTAACACAAGAAATGATGTAATTGAATAAGTGAGTTATTGATTATGTATAGCTTTAACTTTTGTTTAACAGAAAATTATCACAGTATGTCTCTTGTCACTGTGATATAAGCACTAAAACTTATTTTATAGCATATTAAAATAGAATAAGACGAACTTCGTCTACATCATTCTTCATCGAGTAATATGGCCACCGTAATTTTGTCTTAGCACAGTTTGAAGATCATAGCTAAAACACTCAATTAAATCATTTACTTGTGCTCGGAGTTTCCTATTTCACTTCTTTCAGCTCTCCAAAGAAATAAAAAAAAAAAAAAAAAACACACATCTGAATTATATCGCAATACACATAACATACTATGTTATGCTATTGTGGAATTTAATCGAGAAAAATAACCAAATTAGTGATATTTCAGAACAACCTCGTACCTGTTATCGTTCTCAATTCAAGTAATGAAACTGTCAGTGCTTCCAGTATGCTTAAAACTCAATATCGGCAATTCATCAGAATTGAGAAATGTCAACTTTCATCAAAATTTTCGTAGGTTTTATAATCTTCTCTTACAAACACACAGTTATCCGAAGATTATTATTTCAGAACCAAATAACTCCTATTGTAGTACATAAGTTAAATCAATTTTACAACAGTCCTGTTATAATAACAAAAAATTATATAGCGTCACCGTAACGCATCTCACTGAAAACAAAATTGTCTTATCTGAATTAACATAATATATAATGTTACAGAAATACTTGGAAATACTTTCTGTTAGAATCTCAATTGAAAGATTTAATTGATTTCAATTAAGAAAAAAAGTAAACAAAAAAAAAAAAAAATTAAGATCAGATAGAATAAAAGATCGAATATTCCGATCAAAGTTAATTTCCAAAGTCGTGTACCATAAGTTGTTATATCAAATGCAATCGAATTTACGAAGTGATTTTCAAGTCAGTAGCTATTCGCGATTAGAAATATTTTTAGAAATATTAGAAATATCACGTTATTAGAAATATTTTGTTTGTTTGATTGTAAATTATTCCTTTTAATTTGTCTCGCTATTGTGTGATGATTTATTGCAGCTTTGAAACATAATTTCAGCTTGCTGCTCTACGTCAAAGTCAAAGTTCCAGAAAAATAATCGGTCAAAATAACGGTATGCTGAAAACTTATCGTAGCTTTGTAGCTTTGTCTGATTAAAATTTTGCTTCATAAGGACACCCATAACAGAGATGATAAAACAACCTAATCAGTCAACCGAATGAAGAAGCATGGAGGAGAAAGAAAATACTCACAACATCTAGGCACAAAGAATCAGTTGTTGTTGTTCAACAGCGTAGCAGCCACAATGGACAATATTCCGACAATTATAATTTGGGAATTACCGATGATGCAATCTCTAGTGGTGTTGAGCGAACCGTTGGCAAAATGATTTTCTAAATGTAAACCGTGATATTGGCGTTATCAAAGTCGAAAGACCAGATTGAACTTTCAAATCTTAAGAATTACCAACTTTACTCGTAGTTCCTAGTTTGAATTTTTATAAGCCGTAAGTATAAGTTGAACAGATTACGATCCGTTCATACCGGAAATTATGTGATCAGCTTTGTAACAAAGCAATATGCAATAATACGCATGCATTTCTTTTCTCTTCAAATACAAAAACATGAAATAGTTTCTAACGTAATGCTATATACATATGGTTAGATCTTTGAAGAAATTCATTTGTTTCAGGATTATGAATAAAAAAAAAAAAGAAAAAGATTCCAGAACGCTGTGAACTTCGGAAGTCAAAGTTTTGTTTTCAAAACTTTGATAACTAAAATTCATCCAATTTAAAATTAGAATTAAAAACTAAAATTTAACAGTTTATGTCCATGATAGAATACGGAGCGTGAAGTGGTTCAATATATATCCATTTTAATTCATGACGAAGCATGTAATAGAACAAAAATGGAATTATTTTCGTCACTATATTTTGGAACTTGAGAGAGAGAGAAAAAAAAAAAGGAAACTTTTAAATGAAATAAAATGATTCTGTCTTATCTACGAGCTCTGCTAAAGAATGAATGCAAGTTTTCCCAAAATTAGAATTGTTTCTGTTCGATATAATTTTGTCTTTTTCTTCTTATTTTATTTAAGAGCTAAACAGTAATGTATTTTTGCTCTGAGATATTTTCTGTATTTTTGAATTTTGTCACTTCATACATCTATGTGTTTCCCATTATAGTCGGCTCAATTTCGAATCTATCAATCGTTGCTCTTAAACTCATGGAATCCGTTTTTACTTTCAAAAGATCTCGTGAACGTAAGAAATCGATGGAAATGGAATATCTGCTGAAATATGGTATGAACACAAAGAGTTGCATTTTTTCAATGATCACTCATTGATCATCGCTCCATCCAACAAAACATTTGTAACTATCACTCTTACATCACAAAACAAAATCAGTATGATTATTAGATATGCATTAAATATTTGAAGTAATGAGTATTTCCAGAAAAACTAATAACAGTTGTTCACTGTTGCACTCATTTAGTAATGCCTAAGATTTTTCTTTCTTTCTACATAAGGTTAATGCTTGTATGTATGCTATTAATTCTTTTTAAATGAATACTTTGAATTTGTAAATAACTAATGCTTTATTCTCATTTACTTTATTCCATTTTCCAATACTTTTTAATCAATCAATTCAATATTAATTCCTTATTTAATATACACCTTATTTCATATTTCAATTATTATGATAATTGTTGAAGTATGTACTTGTTATTCCTTGCTTTTTATCTGCCTATCAGTCTATCCGTTCATTTTCTAAAGTTATTAAACTTTGACAGAACTTTAAAAAATGGTATATCATAATGGCATGTCAAAATCGAAAACAAAAAAGTCTCACGCCGTGATCACACGACCATTACTAACTTAACTATGTAATCAATGATAAAAATTGCTTATACGAAATGTAAATATCATAATGCGAGAAAATTTAGCAATTATTTAAATTAATTCCAAAAATAGTCATTTCATTTCATCTCATCATATTTATTTCATCATGTTTGGTGCTTGTCGATGATTTATTTATTTATTTTTTTTCATTTTTTCATGACTTATTTTTTACGTTTTTTTTTTTTTTCTGGAACGAATTGAGTATCTAAGGGAAAACGAATTTTTGAGTAATTCGTCTAGAAATAGAAATCTTTTATAAGTTGTTGAGTTCTCCCTTCCCTTCCCCATCCTCATAATTCTTGCCCACATTTATCAAACATGTTTACCACCAAAATGCTTCAATTCACAGACAAACAGCAATGATGTCGCAGCAACAGCAACAGTTCGGAATTCCAAGTGTTCCAGTTCGACAGTTCAAAGCGACACAACGGTAGAAATATCGGACAATTCACTTGAACAGTATTCTTCTCTATTATTGACAAAGGAAAGAATAACCCAGTGATTAATTTGTCTGGATCTTCTGAGATGATTGTTCATTACGAAGAAACACTCTTCATCAATCAATAAAACATTTCTCAACAACATTCATCTCTGTTACACAAGACACAAAAATTTCTTCACACTTATTGCTGACCTAGCCTAATCACAATAGTAAGAATCAGTCTCCAAAGCAATCAAACCACAAATCAATTACAAAGTATCAGTTTTTTCCCAACACTAGGAACATGCTCTTTCTCTTTTCTTTTTTTTCCACTTAACCAGATTGAGCTACAGCGACGCGTGTATAAAAACATGCGCGTATTCGAATGCAAAGTTGTGTCAAAATTTCAAAGCAATAGATAAAGAACTTTTCGATATCTAAGATTTCGAATTAATAGATAAAGCGCGTATTTAAGAACTTTCGGAGATTTAAGATTTTGAACAAACGAATATTCATGTTTTTCTTTAAATAAATTAGCTGGAGCCGGACACGCGAAGCGTGGCCGGCCCCTATAGACTAGCTGGATCCGCCACGCTCCGCGTGTTATAAATACTTCTTGCAAATTTTACGTCACATTGTTATGAGACCAAATCAATCAAATAAATATCGATTTTCGTCGCTTGATCATCTGCTGACGATAGAATCATCTTTTATTGTAAGAAGTGTTTGATCGACAATTTAGTAGATCATTTTATCTCTTTTCTTAATGTATAAGATAGAAATTATTTCAAATTTTTTTAAAATAATTATAAAATATAAACTGATAAAGTACCGCATCATACCATATTAGTCACCAAATAAATCAACAAAAAATATTCCTTTGTGCATTTAAGACTACACATCTCTTAAGTTAACTAAATGGAAACAAATGGATATTGCCTAATGGATGCGAATAAAGGAATAATAAATAAGATTACAAACATCACTAAGTCATTAGCATGCTGCATGCCTGAAATCAGTCAGTTGCAGTCCAATGCAATGATAATCGTGATAGTCTTTTTGTATTGATTCCATTATAGTTTTCAGTTACGGTCCGGCTTTCTGTTTGCATGAACAACGTCAAACGCAAAAATCCTGCTTGAACCAGCCTTTTTTTTCCCGCAAAAATACTTATAGGCAATACACAAATTTGTCACTTGTTACATTATAATTTAATTGATCTATTCCGCAGCAAAAACTTACTGACGTCAATGACTTGATGAAAAATTAATGCACATTCGCTTGTCAGCTGTGACTGATTAAGGACAAGATGGTACATTTATCCTGCCATTCTTTCTTACTGTACATCTGGAAATAATGTTAATCGACTAATGCCTAGAATGATATGATAAGTGGAAAAGCTAATCAACGGACAGATTTTCGAGCCTTCTGAATAAAGTTATTCATTTGTTTACTACAGCAAATGCTTTCCCCTACTAATTAATTGCTCATCGAATTCTTCCAAATGCTCACCGTTTCATCATCTCTGGTTGTCCTATGTGAAAGTTTTACCATTTCTCACGCAAAAGCTTTTCCACTGCTGACAGTTCGAGACTAGAAATGTTGGCATATCGATGCAGGACGTGAACTAGATTACAAAAAAATTTTATAGATGATTTACAGCATCTTCAACCTTCTGTATGCTTCAGTCGACTTTTTTGATATGGAAGCATTTCTTCTCAATGTTTCGATACTTTTAGGCATTTGGGATCGTTTCATTCAGCAACTCAAATCATAGCTTTTGAAATCATCGATCATCTTTTTGAAAATAGCTCTTAAGAAAATGAATAATCTCTATTGCTGTCCTTATTTCATGATTGGCTCTTCTGCAACAGTCCTTTCGCTATTGTAAGAGTCTTCAGAGACAATTATTTCCAATTGACAAATTCATCCCATTTGAATTTTTGTCTTGACAATGTAAGTTGTTCACATTGTTTTGCACAGTGCAGTGCAAAAACTTGATTTGTCGCTTCGTTTCCTCGCCTATTTCTCTGAGCCTTTTTCATTAATTTCAAAATTCTTCGATTTCCCTAGCCATATTAGGAAATACACTTGGATGGTTTTATTCGGATTGCTTCCAAAAAATACATTAATCTGTAGGAAGTAAAATAAAAGGCGATTTTATGAATCTCCAGATCTCTGTAAGCCTGCCGAATCATTTTAGACGATGCTTCATTAACCTTATGGACTGATTTCTTCGTTCTTCGATAACGAAATATCTTTTTATAAAAACCATTTAGAGTCCACTTGAGATTCTTAGCAGATCCTTTTTCTCAGGAACCTAATTTAAAGCCAGAAAATGGCCTGAAATACAAGATAATGATGCTGAATTTGGATCATATAAACATTTACTGCAAACTACCTCTAAATAAATTGTTGCGTATGTCATCTTTGATCGGCAGTGTTTCATTGGAGTTTCATAAAGGAATTGAAGTCAAATGCCATCGTAAACTCGCTTGAAATAGTTGTTTCTATCTTTTTAGCATGATAAGGCTTATGAATGTCGTGAAGATGGATTATAAAAATTATTGCTTCAATGCAATAAATAAAGCACATATTATTTTAGAAGATAATTGGAATATTGCTTGATTTGGCACTTTATATATGTAGCAATGGTTTCAGGAACTTCTCGAATTCAAGCATTGAAAAAAAATTTTATATTTTAAACATATTTCAAAAGCAAATAACTTCGTTGCCTATACTCGAATACTCATGAAGCACAGCTATAATTTAGGTGCAGTTAAGAGAAAATCCCATTTACCTAAAATTACTGGGAAATATGAGGTCTTCTGGACGAGTGGACTTTGTTAATAGAGTTGTATAATATGAACTGCTGATGAAATTGTTGATATAATATACAAGAAGAAAGGATAAATGGACAGCATTATAAGTCCTTTCAGGAAAATAATTCTTACCCAATCCGATTTGCAGTTCCTCATTAGTGTACTCCAATTAATAATGTCAGAAAAGCTTTAGTTTATTGTAAATTAAAATGTGATCTAAAGTATCATATGATAATATAATTAAGAATTCGGGAAAATATTTTGAAAAAATTGGGAGAGTTTAGAAAAAAAAAAATTTTTCTGATGTGTGTATGATTCAACAAAAAATCATGCATTTTTTTCCGATTTCTTAAATGTTTCATTTTAAATCAGAAAATGCTTAACTTTTTTTTCTTGGGTACTTCATTTTTGACCATAACTTTATCCGGAAAGATTAAAAATTTGACACTTGAGGATGTGTATGTTTTATTTCGAGCATAAAAGAGAAATCTCAGAATGCAAAATAGATGCTATTAGGAAAAGATTGTTTAATTTTTTCTCTTCCGTCTATCTCATTCTGCGAAATATGTTCTATCATTATTTGGCATTAGAATGATGCGCCATTCAACAAATTTGTAATAGAAATTTGGGATAATTTGCGGTCAGAATAAGATAGATGCTCATCCATTCTGCTCGTTATGTTAAGAGCCAGAAATGCGTTGCACTGGATGATGATCGGATAATTTTGGAATATTCTGTGGAAAAATTATATGGCTTCTTCAACACTTAACGTTAAAATGAAATTTCCATCTTGAAATAATGGAAATAAATTGAAAAGAAGCCTGAAACACTCCAAGTCATTCTAGCTTGTTATCCAGGAGTCTTTGAAGCAAATGCCTTAATAGAATGATGGATTTCATTGGAGAATTCACATTCACTCTTGTCACACTAGATGTCACTTAAATTATTTATATGGAAAGCTGCATATTTATATCCTACAATATTAATATTAGAAACTAAGTAATAAAATAATAGTGAAAACAATGGTTCAGGAGGGATAGTAACAGCCCCAAAAAGTACGTTGTTGAGCATCGCATAGAATTATTGCGTGCGATACCAATCAGAATTAGAATATTCGAAGTAAGTGCATAACTGAGCATTATCAACCAAATCGTAACAACGACAATATCGTCTCGATGTCGTTCCCAAGTCCTACAAATTTTACTTCTATTACTTGTCTATTATTTAGGGATTTATCGAGAGTTTACGCTCTTTTCCATATGTAAGCCTGAACAACTTTTCCTGGTTTGTTGTCAAATGTTTAATGTTGTTATGGCTTGGCCTTCTGATAGGCTCTTATCTTTCTCCTAGTTTCTATTGGTAGCCGCTTACGAAAATAGTTTCCCTTCCATCTCACTGTTAAACTTTTTCCGAAGTAAAAGTACTAGGCTTTTATAACTTTAAAAAGGTTGATTTTTCGAAATTATGTGATAATTTGTATCAATTAATTTGACTATCAAGTTCAGTCTTTTATAATTTCATTTTAAAGAATTTCTCCTTCAGATTCCATAACATAAGTTCACTTTCGTGTAAATGAAGTCTAAATTCATTGAATAGTGACATTATATCTGAAGATAAATGTGATATTTCTAATAGAATAACAACAACAACATATTTAGTCATTTCCATGTTAAATTATGCGAATGCCTTCATTTTCATTGTTCGGTGGACAAAAAGGCATTGAGAAGAGAATAATTATCGAAAGTTCTCACCGTTGAAAAAAAAAAAACTCCACCTTCTTATTTTTTTTTTCCAGAATATGAAAAGATTACGTTATTTCTATTGAAATAAAGTAAAGCAAGCAGATCAAAACTTGCCTTTCATTGTCTGAAAATGGGTT
Organism: Onchocerca flexuosa; assembly: GCA_002249935.1. Classification (NCBI taxonomy): domain Eukaryota; kingdom Metazoa; phylum Nematoda; class Chromadorea; order Rhabditida; family Onchocercidae; genus Onchocerca; species Onchocerca flexuosa. The sequence continues at coordinate 102,547 of KZ269996.1, read as the reverse complement.
ATTGGCAGTGAAATTGATTAATGCGGGAGACTGTGTCATAACACACTGTAATTCAAACTATTACGTTATTCTGGCGTAAAGGATTGAAGTGAACTGAAATCCCGAGAGACAAAGTGGCAAATAAAATAAAAACTTCAACTGTACACAGACGACAGATGCAGAAAGGAAAAACGGGGCGTATTTAAAATAAGTTCAAAAGATGCTCAAAACGTGGTACATTTATTAATAAACCACTAAAATATGCTTTCTTGTGCAGTCGGCACTTGCTGAATCTAAGTGGAAATAAGATTTAAGAATGAAAAATTCAAGAAGGAAGTAAAAAGAGTTATTATACAAGTTTAAATAGACTGATCGGTGATTTCCTATATTTTGATTTTGTCGCTGTCGATCATTTTGTTCCATGTATAAAGCATTTAAAGATTTCAATTGATTAATTATTTCAAAATGTAACTTTTATCATATCTTTTAGTAAAATTTAAAAAGATTTGATAAAGAGTCAAAACTCAGTGCATTTTTCTCACAATTCAGGATTATTATATAAAGTATTTGCATCCAGTAACTAATAGGTTACTGGATGCAGATTGTATTCACTTAGCGTTGTTATTTTATTGCTTATATTTCGCATTAGGATTATTTTTTTCGTAAGAACTATTGAGAAGATCAAATGATCAGAAAAAATATTAAGGATAATCCGATACTTGAAAACATTGTGTGATTAAAAAATGCAAATATTTTAAATCCTAAAGAAGTCTTTTAAATTCTTTTGCTCTTTTACTGAAAGTATTATGGGGTTCAATATATCATTCCAAGCATCATTATTATACCATTCAATCAGAAACATCAACAAAGATTTATATGAAGCTTCTGCAAGAGCGTAAGTAGTTGGTCTTGCTGAAATTTTTACTTGAGACTTCTCTCAAATAAACAAATAGCCTATTTGTAATTAATAGCTAATAAATAGCTAATAAATAGCCTATTTATTATTTTCGAAACTTCCATGCTTTATTGACTCATCGAAAATGTGTGTAATTATCAATGGCTTCTGTACTTCAGTTATGTTATGTGAAATTATTAACTTCACTTCTAAGATTTTGTAAGTGAGAATGATTATAGACTTAGAAAGTTTAGCATAAGAGTTTGCAAGATAATGGTTGCAAAATTATGTCGGATAAAAGCAAATTATTTCTAAAAGCTAAAGTAAAAGTGACGAGAATTTACAGTTTTGCTAGAATAAGTCGACAATTTTATCAAAAAATTCCAGCAGTATTTTTCTAAGACATTTGAAACATAGTTTTCAGTTCTAAGATATTTTCTAGAATCGATGGAAAATAAGAAATAAGTCGATGAAGAAATTTTAAAGGAATTTGAAATTTCGAAGTGTCTGATGTTTGAAAACTAAATTAAGAGCTTATCCATGTCTTTTTTGAGCACGATAGCATAAACGAACTTTTGCTGTGTATAGGAAAACTTCTAGTGTCCATAGAAGAAAACGGAGCTTAGGGAGGATTTGTCACTGTGACTTGATAAATAAAGCTGTGCTTACTGCAGAGATTAAAATTCAAAATGAATGATAAGATAGGTGAACGATACACTTTCTCTACGCACAGTTAAGATCATTGCATATTGGATGTTTGCATAACAATTCTTAACAATTCCGTACAGTTCAAAATTCAATTTCACAGAACGATTTAATTCAAAATAAATCAAATGATTGAAGCAAATTTTTAATTATGGTAGTAATATTTTCGATATTTCAAAAAAGTAATTATTAAGATTGCAACTGTTTGTCGGTTGAAATAACTTATACTTGATATCGAAGAGCAATTAGGAACATACTTTATGCCACAATGTTTTTTTCCTACTTGAAGATTTTATTTTGAGAAATTAAAGACAAAACGGAAATACTTTTGTGACATTCTATTAGGAATGCAAAATATTGCTAAAAATGAGGGAAGAATGAAACTTTCAGCTAAATGTACAATCCAACATCTTCAAAAAAAGTGGAGTTATTGTGTCTAAAATAGCAAATGGAGCTCAGTCAATGATGCTTAATATTCTGATTTTTCATTTTGTTCATATCAAAATATTTATGAAGTGTGGCCAATATAAAGTTGTTCTTTTTTTTTCTTTCTTTTTTTTTAGACCATTACGCTTGAGTAATACTGAAATATGGATGAATTAGGATGTATATATAAGTAAAAATAAATGAGTAACAACTTTCGTCAAGAGTAAACTTGGGTTGGCACTAGACTTACTGCTTTATCTGATCAATCAGCCCTATCTAGAAATGTTGGCGAAGAACACTAAGCTATATAGCACTATCCCATCCATCTCAATTTCATCAGTAATTGTTTTCCTGACATCTCTGCTATTACCAATACTTCCAACTTCTGCTATTCAGAAAAATGTACTCAGATGTTAAAACATAGTGGGTATTGCTTTATTGTTCATCATTTTGATAGAAAAATGATTTGTTTCAGTAAAATAAGAGATCCAGCAAAAGAATGACAAGAAAAAAGTTGAATATCTGATTAAAATACTCGAAATTAAAAAAAAAAAAAAAAAAAAAAATTTTGATCTTATCATAAACAATGACTAAATATCTGATGAATTGATATGTTAACTTTGTAAGAATGCTTCGGAATTGCTTTTCATTTGGCATTGCAGACACCCAAAATTTCTTTACACTCATTTTCTAATGTCTGTCTTACGGAAAAATCGCCAGAAAATTTCATTGCTCGAATTTAAAAATGCATGCATTTGTCACTTGGTCAGAAAGTATTTCATTGTTTAGTTGAGAATCCAACTGAGAGTAAATCTGATCAAGTTGGCTCCTGCCTTTGTCGAAGATCTTACATCTAAAATTTCTACCTCAGGCTAATCAGATAATCAGCAACAATTATACCAAAATTTTATGCTAAACTCATTCTATTGTTTAACGATATCAATCACATAATATTAGTTAACGATATCAATCACATAATAAACATGAAACTGAAGGACAAAATCAAATGTATGAATGCCAGAATTATTCAATAAAAATTTACTTACTATGTAAAGCAACGAGAATATTTTTATTTCTATTAAATTTCATTTAAATCTAACAGCGTTCATCGTTATTTCACGCATGATTTTTAATTTCTTTATTTAAATATAAATGATTGATAATGTGACCATTTGCATGAAATTCATTTAGTTAAGTGAAATTTAACAAGAGCCTTAATTTTTGTTTGCTCCATCTCGAAGATATATCGTGTTGACTCGATATTTTCATGACAAAATTGAAAACAAGAATAAAATTTGAATAACATACAACTAGAAAAATCTATTGGGAACGAGTTTTTAGATAAATTTAAGCGGAAAAGCTTGATTTCAAGAACTTGCAAACATGCATCGATCGTAAGGGAATGTTAGAGTTGCAGCATAGTTGCTTCATAAGGTTTTACAAATGTTGTTAAAGAAATATGAGTTAGATAAGCACGAAATATGAAAGGCTGTAGATTGTATTAAATAATTAATATTTGTAACAAAATCTGAACAATGTGTTTGATTAAGAAGGTACAAATAGAATAGCGGTAGATGAGGAAGTAAAAGGCTTGTGAGCAATTGCCAGAAGCCATCCTCACATTTGCATCATTGCATTCACTTATCTCCAGAAAGAGATTAATTATGCTTGCGCATTGCAACGCCAAGCTTGATTTATCATCTTTTATGCTGCAGGCTCTATCCAGAGGATCAGCAAGAAAGCGACCAAAAAACCTTTTTTATTTTCTTTTTATTTCGTTATAAAAATCGAATCTCTCAGAATAGGTCTTTTCACAACATTCCGAATCACTGATATAATAGATTTAAAACTACATAGATAATCTAAGATACTTGCAACCTAACTTCTGTTATATATATTTCTTACTTTAGTTCAGAAGATAAGAATTGCATTTTAAAACTCGAATTTTTAAATTTAACCCATCAGATGATTTGATGTTTCATAATAAAATCAAATATTAACAATATTAGTGAAAATTCGCATTAATTATATGTTGAATATGTGTGGGGACAGAAGAGCTATGGGTCATTTCTAATTAAAAGGTAGCATGTTTAAAAATTGAAATGAATGAATATTGCTCAAATTTACTGAAATTTGCTAAGTCGAATAAAACCAATATACTTATAATAAATTAAACTGATGCTATTGAACTCCATATACCTATCATAAGCATATTCATGATTTATGGAAAGCCGATAAAATAAAAATTTTGTATTTTTTTTTTCTATATTTTATATTTTGCTGATCCGAATAAATCTTTCTACAGATTACAAGATCAAATTTAAATATAAGAATTATTTCTAGAATGGAACTTCAGAAAACGGAATTTCATCTAAATTTTCCCAAAAAATTCCAAAGTAAAAGTTTTGAATCAGTTGGCCTTCTGATAAAAAATGGTCGTGAGTTATTCACCTTCTTTCTACCGTCTAATCTTTATATAATTTTTGTCTTTTTTTTTTTTTTTTTTTTTTCTAGCAATAAATTGCTTTCGAAATAAAATTATTAGATAAACATTGTATTTTTAACTTAAATGAAAAAGCAAAAAAAAGAAAAATATTCTTTTGTTTTATTCCGATTATATTTTTTCTACTTTTTTCGTTAGAACTATTTCATTTTATTATTTTTTATTTCAAAATTACCCGTTTAGAAAATATAAAGAAAGAATTTAGCAAGGAAGAAAAATAGAATTATTGATTTTCAATGAGAAATAAATTTTGCAATGTTAATGCAGAATGATGTTCAATTTCAGGACAAACGTTCAATAATTACAGAAAGTAATCTGATAACTATAATCATACTAATTATAGTTTTAACAACATAAATTTACTAATAAATTTTGAAAATGTGATGATAAAAAATTATTATGCACTCACTGGATATTCGATCTTTAAGTTAACATTCAGATACGTTAAGTGAAAAAATATGCAAGATAAAAGTTTAACAAGGAGAATTTTTGAAACTTTAAAGAAGTACGATTCTTTTTGATTTGGGTAAAATCACCATAAAAATTGTGGAGCCAAATGCTAAGAATGAATGAACTAAAACATTTCGAATGAGAAATTGTGATTTTGTTATTTTTCCAGGACTTTCAAATCCTTGTTATTCACAGAATGGCATATCTTTTTATAATAACACTAGCCGAAACCTGCCACGCTCGTATGACCAATCCAGCTAGTCTATATAAATAAAAACATTAATGTTCGTTTGTTCATTCGTTTTCGTCCGCTGGTGTCGATCACGCGATTGTAGATAATGTTCGCCTGAAATCTCCTGCAAGCAATATTAATACGTTCCCAAATAGTCTGATATTTCCACGCAAATCTTGCAATGATCGATCATGAGCCTCGACCGATTTTTTGTGCGCCATTGTATATTCATCCCAAATAATAAGTTTGCATTTTGCATGCTTTTCCCATGTCAGATGTTTTGGAAATGTTGCATGTGGGAGTTTCAATGAATTGCATGCTCAATGGCAATTTCAAAATGGAATGAACAGTAACCTAGTAGCAATCTTGCAGCTATTGCAGACGATGCAAGAGCTAAGACTATGTCATTTTGGGATTGAATTGTTACCAGAATCAATCTAATTAGGAACATTTTACCAGTTGCTCCTGTCGCATCTAAAAAGAGATACTCCCTTACTAACAGTTTGCATTATTTGATCGTAAGTGCCTTTTTTTTTTTGGTCAAACATTAGCTTAGGAATATTTGATTGCACATTTAATAAAAGATCAGTCGTGTTGTAATTTTGTTCGCGACGCAATTCTACATCGAGCCAAGCATCAACAGATCGATTCGATGATGGCATTTCCAATTGATTGAGAACTTTGTTCGCGATTTGTAAGCATAAGTTATAAAGAGATAGATAAAAATAAACAAATAAAGATATAATATAAATAAAATTTAAAAAAGAAAGAATTAGTATCAATTGTATTAAATTATAAGCCACCAATACTTCTGATGGATTTGAACATTTAATCTATGGAAAAATGAAGAAAGTTATGAATTAATATTTTAACATTAAATTTACATAAAATTAAATTAAATTAAAATTATGTCGGAGAAGATTAACTGACCAAAAACTAGGAAAAAAATGAATCTTATCATAATCCCCATGACAATACAAACTAGAACTAGAACCAGTAAAATGTAAAAAAAAAAAAACAAATGAACAATAACTAAAACCATCAATAATCAAGGAAAAATAAAATGAATAGAATAAAAAAAACTTTAAAGTATAGCAGTTATCAAACTAGTAATAATACCGCCGCCCAATAACTCATTTGTCCCCAAATCAAAACGTAACCATTAAAAGCAATCCCCATCAACAAAAAATAAACAACAACACCACTCAATCAAACACCAACAAGACGATACCTGTCATAAATCAAACCCTTAAAAATATGTAAATAAATAAATAAAAAAAAAAAAACATAGAAGCCCCATTGAGGTGCATAATACGCAATAGTCAACCTAAATTAAGCTCAAACATAATATATTGAACAGATTTAAAAGCATCCCCAGCAGTATAATAAAAAGTCAAAAAAAAAAAACAGTTAAAATCTGAAACAACAGCATAATACCCAGCACACCGCCAAAATTCCACATATAACTTAAAGTGAAACTAGCAGGCAAAAAAATTGAAGAATTAAAAAGAACTAAAAAAATCTTGGAAATAATCTCTTGACCCAAAAACAAAAATTTTAATTAAACTAAATCCAGAAAAAAAAAATATAATTCTAGCTGAGCCATAATGAGATATAGTAAAATCTATTTTGTATTCAACAACCAACCATCCCCTACAAACCATGTATACCCAGATCCGTTAAGCCTAAAACTAACCAAAACCAAAACCAAAAACAAAACAAAAACAACCCAAAAAACACAGTAATAACTAAAATCATAAAAAATAGATAAATTAAAATCAAAAAAAAAAATTAAAACCAAAATCTAAAACAAACATAAAGAAAAACCAATCAAAAAAAGAAAAAAAAATAATAATTCTAATAAAAAATAAAATTAGCCCTACTGCAAAAATAAGTTAACAAAGAAAAAATACTACTAAAAAAAAAAAAATCAAAACAACAAAATAAGAATACCAAACAAGCACACCTAAAGAAATATAACAACTGATAGACAAAATACCCAAAATATCATAATACAACTTTTCAAAGGATCCTAATCCAAAAAATCTCAAACAAAAAAATAAAAGCAAAAAAAAAACCCTAACATAAAAAAAAAAAAAAAAATCAAAACCTAAAATTCTAAAAACTTCAAATAGAATAAAATCTTCAGTTTTGAAAACTAATATTTTAAAAATTTAACCTTCAGTTTTGAAAACTAATAATTTAAAAATTTAACCTAAATCTACGAAAATTACTTACTATGATAACCATAACCAACTCGACGATAACTACAAAAAGGAGTATTTTTACTAATAATTTCCCAATGAAGACCTATAATAAAAGCTTCCTCAGTAAAAGAGTCCGGTAAAGGAGGAACATTTAAAGCATAAGCCGTACTATGATAATTATACAAAGAAACTCCCAAAAAACATGAAAAAAAAAATAGAATCAAACAATAAATAATTAAACAAAATAGAACCAACAAAAGTAATAACAGAGTCTAAAGAAGAAACAATCTGAAAAGTAGAATAACAATCAGGATAATCCAAAATCTTACGAGGTATTCCTTGCAAACCAGCAAAATGTATAGGAAAAAAAAGTTATATTAGTACCGATAAAAAAACACACAAAAATAGCCATCCTAAGAAATATTTAGATTCAATGTAATAAAATTTCTTTAAGTTAAATTGATGTCTTTTTTCAAACAAATTAAGCTAATTTTTATTAAGGAAAAAGAATTGCAAATTCAGAATTTAACAGATATTTAAAATATTTTTCAGATTTATTTCAAATGAAAAAATTTTTATATTTATCTGCCATACCAGAAAGCGTTTTAATTCTTTTTATCATTTTTTTTCTTCTTTCCTTGGATAAATCCACATAATATAATAAGCATAGCAACAGAGAGAGAGAGAGAGAGAGAGAGAGAGAGAGAGATAGGAGGTAGAGAAAGAATGAGCGAAAAAAAAACGGATTATTACTTATTATTTAATTTTTAATTATTAAATATTGTTATAGAAGTGGGGGGAAGAAGGAGAATGAGAGAAAAAAGGAAGGCGGGTTATTATTTTTATTATTATTAGAGAGATTAGAGAGATGGGAGGAAGAAGGAGAATGAGAGAAAAAAGGAAGGCGGGTTATTATTATTATTATTAGAGAGATGGGAGGAAGAAGGAGAATGAGAGAAAAAAGGAAGGCGGAGTCAATAAACTCCGCCCTCTCACGTACTTTTAGTTGTCACGCACGTAACTCTTAAAACAAAGTAAGTATGTCTATATAAAAGCACTCGCCGACTCGAATGCAAAGTTATATCAAAATTTGAAAAAAATCGGTGGGGAACATGAGGAGTTCATTGCGAAGTATCAAGTTGTATTTACATTCTTATTTATACACGTCAGATTTTACCATCAGCTTTTCATTTAAACAGACTTGAATTATTGAGATGATTTGGATAGTTAATATTCAGTAAATATCTAGGAAAAAAATTGATGATTAGAAGATGTATTTCTTATGCTTTTTAAAGAATAGTCGATTAAATCTCACCATTCGAACTTCGACATCTCACGAATCCTAAATATTTATTGCTGATGTAACTTTCCCAGCAGAAGTTAAAACTGATCGATTTAAACTTTGATATTAGGTGAACTCAACGTTGAATTTTCAAAATTATGAAAAAGCTTTTTTCACATGTTTAAATGACAACAAGTAACAAGCAACCGATTAAATAGTCATAACATTACTATCACTAATTAAAATTATCAAGGATATGTCCATCATTCAAATAAATTGGAAATTACTGAAAAGTCGTGGGGAATAGTTAAACTTATTACTGTAGGAAGAGTTGTATCAGGTCTTTAAAGTTTGTATGAAAAAAAGAGACAACAATAACAATACAACTAGGACAAAATTTCAACAATATTTTTTAACAAATTCAGTCACATCTAAAGTGCAATTCTTCAAACGGAAATTCTTATGTGACGCTTTGAAAGAATAAATTTTCAGTAAACAAACAAACTTGAAGTAGTAATAAATATTGAACTTTTAAAGCCTGAGCTTTGCGATAATGAAGTACGCGCAGTATAGTGTGACAAAACGTTCGGAAAAAATTTTTTGCATTTTCCCATTGTTATATTAATGTTAGGTTTTAATAGCATTTTCGGTAATTAAAAATGAATGATAGGATGATGGTATTTGAAAAGCTGTTAGTCTAAAGACTTGTATATGAGATGTTTGATCCCCTAAATTTGAGAATAAGAAAATTTCAAACTAGCACAGACAAAAGATTCCGACAGAACAAAGTCGTTAAAACGTTTCATTTTTTTTTTTTTTTTTTTTCATGAATATATAATTTCAAAGAAATTTAAAAGAAATTCAGTTATCCTATGAAAAGTGTATGAATTTTTTCCAAAATATTAAAGAACTATTTTAGTTTTGGAATTGCACTTTTTCAATGATTCAATTTTACAAAAATTTCTCATCCTTAAAAATTAACCTGATGCAATGCGCTTCGCAATAGCGGTCAGTGTTCATAAAATTCAATTGAAAAAGTTAGTTGAAGCGTGTATTTTTCTAAAAACACTATTTTTACCAATCTTTTTTTTTTTTTATTTAAAACCAGAAATGTAATTACTAAAAAAAAAAAAAAAGAACTGTAGTGCATAATTATATTTTTGCACTACCAAAAGAGTATGCATGGACGGCAACAAATAAATTTTTCGAACGTAATTGCTAGCTAATGCATCTTTTCTATTTCTTTTTTTTTTTAATAAATTTTCTCACGCTATTTCCTTTAGAGAAATTATTAAAAAATGAATCTTTAGATTTGTTTTGCTTTGTTGGTTTAACATGCATTTTCAGATCCTAAAAGTGAATAAAATTTTATAATCTAGAATAAATCTTTCTAAATTTTTCTCTTTAATGACTGCTTTCATAGCGTAATTTTACACTACTGCCCACAAATAAAATAATAACAAAGACTACTTGGTAAGAAGGCCAATTTAAGCCTGCTTGTCAGATTTCAATGAAGAAAAAAAAATTTGTGAAGAAAAACAGAGATTAATGAGACAGAAACAACGCAAAATCGCAAAAAAAAAAAAAAAAATCTTTATTCCTTAACGAATTATTGTCAATCTATTATTCAATAGTTTTACTACTATTTTATTTCGAATTTATTTGCTATCAAAAAGTTCTTGACCAGTCTTTTTTAAAGTAAATTTTGCTTATTTTCTGATTTCAAGAATTAATTCACTAATCATTGTGGAAATCAATCTCAAGATTTTATTAACTAAAGAGGAGCGATAAAAATAATAGTGATTGCAAAAAGAAATAGGTCAAATTTGATGGTACATTTTCCATTGAATTCTTTATCTTCCATAATGTATAACATCTCGAGACTCATAAATCATTTTTAAAATCTACAAGATTTCATTCAAAGAATCATTTTCATGTTTGGTCCTAGTTTTCTCAGTTAAAATGTCCAGTTTACCTATTTGTGCATGCATCATTTTGTCTGAATAACGAATCATTTTAGATAGATGGAGATTTTTTGTTTAACAAAAGCTTCCATTTCTGGAATGTATGGTCAAATCTGTAATTTAAGTTTAGTGAAATTCAATAATTTCTGGTTTCGGTATAATTAAAAAATACCTTGTACAGATGCTTTTTTCATGGCGATGGTATGATCTTATGCATGTTCGACTTTCCCAATTCCTCTCCAACGACTGCGAGTGAAATTTAATATTCAAAATGAAATTGAAATTGGTATGTGAGTGACGGAACAAGAACTAGTATGAAATGAAAATATGGCACGCATTAGTCGATGAAAAAGATCCGAAGCATGCATAACTTTTTGGAAGCAAAGATTGGAAGAAAGCAACAGAATGAAAGAAGAATGTGAAAAAGATGAGAATCCGAGATATTTAAATAAAACTCAAGTATTAAAATGACTTTAATCTCGTTAAATTGACTCTAGGGTCTTTCTACCAAAATATTTTTTATAAGAAATGAAGTTGGAAAACAGGTAGTAAATTACTCAAGCTTGAATTCCGAATCAACATTTAATTCTGAATATGAAAAACAATCATCGTGATATATTGGTTTTAATTTATGAATTATTAACAATTTTATCTGAAAAAAAATTAAAATGATACTGCTGTAGAACAATTTATTCTTTTTTTTTTTCTTTTTTATGAATTATGATATTGAAAAGAAGCTAAGGCAGCAGGTGATTAACAATTGGAATTTCTTCCTAAAACCCATCACACCTGCTTCTTTTCTTATAATTAATGCTTGTGTAGAAGATTGCAATCATAAACCATCATAAAATGCAATCTTTTGTCAATATTTATATATGCATATTTTTTCTTTTTTCGAAAGAAATGCGACAAATAAATTATTGGTAATAACTTAATTCTACGAATGTGGAGTTAAAATCTAAACTTCGATATGAACGGTATAACTTCATTGACATCGAAACAATCGAGACGCATTATTGACATATAAGTTTAAATTATTTTATGGTTTTTCGTTCACTAGCGAGGAAGATGGACTTATGACTTCAAAAATCTTGTAAAAATGAGATGAGCCAAACAATGGACTGTTCATCAGAAAAAGGCCCAGTCATTTTGAGAATAAAGGAAGGAGAATTAAACAAAATATATAGAGAATAAAGGCATTTCATTACAGCGATAAAATTAGGGAAAAGTGATCAATTTTTTGATCGCAAACAACAGTAATATACAGGCGAAATAATGCCACAAGACAAACCGTTTTTGATTAATTCAGAAAATCATACTTATTTATTCTCAGCAAATTTAGTTTTTTTAACTTAAAAAATTGCTTATTTAAATTTGGATTTGGTAAAACAATATATTTTTCAAATTGATTGCAGCTAAATTCCAGTTTGAAAATCTGCAGAAAATCGTCAAGGGCCATGCTGCCGATATTTAAAGAGAATTTGTAAGTATAGGGAACTTCACCAACGATCCATGAACGGTTGTATCATTAATAGCCTTAAAGATAGCATTTTTCACAACATAAGAAATTAAATCTAGTATTTCTAAGCCCTTCAAAGCAATTTATAATGGCGAACTAACAAATATAATAGAAGCATAAAAAAGAGCCATCGCAATTTAAGAATTTTCTAACGGATGAAAAAATATTGGTGCAGCAAACAATGTCATTACCTTTTGCATTTCTATTTTGCTGTAAAAAGATTGCTTCTTTCAAATTGAATAATTAATTTATGGACTGTTGCCAAAGTGTAAATTTTGAAGTATAATTTAATCATATAAAACATCATTTTACTCCCGAAAAGTGCAAAAATTTTGAAATCAATTCGAAGAATTCAAATTTTTTGATAGTGTAAATGCAATAAAAGAATGAAGGAAATAAGCCATAAATCATTACTGTCAGTATGATATTGTGATATGCAAAATATTTTTAGAATGAAATGCAGAAAGGGAATGAACTGCAGAAAGAAAATGAACTGCAAAAAGAAATTCTTAAAAAGAAATTCTCAGGGCTATTTAAAAAAATTGCAACAATAAAGAAGTGACGAAATGATTTTTTTGAAAATTTCGTCCTTTATGTTGATGCAAATGTTCAAGAGCATGTTTACAACAAATGTTGAAAAGCATGCATACAATTGAAATCTTTGGAAATGACGGTGATATAAAATATTTGAGCATGATAAGTTCAAATTATGGAAACTATTTGCAAGTATATTTCTAAGTTCGAAATGCAAACACTCGTCAATTACGGAATTCTGAAAAATTTTTCGAGAGAAAATAACTGGTTAGTGATATTGTAAGATATGAAATCAAGGAAATTATTGATAAAAATAGTATTCCGAAAGCGCTTATCTTTGTGTGCTGAAGAAATAACAATCACGGTGATTTCAGCAAACAGTTGTTGCTAAGCAAGCATTTTTGGAATGCAAGAAATTTTTACCAACAATATAGAGCACTTCATGGATATTCAGCAGTGCATAGCTCTTCATGGACTTCCATCATCTGTTAGTTTATCACTTTACCATTAACTTATCAGAAGTGAATGCATACTATTATTTTTGGATGACAAGTTTTTAAATTATCTATTCAAGAACTATTGGGTATAAAATGGAGACAAGAAAATGAAAATCAATTTTCATTTTTCATTTGAAATAGTAGAACAATATCATTTTTGCAAGAATTTTAGAGTGTTATAATATAAATTGGCAGAGAAATGTTCATTATTTAAAAAATTAGTTTGACTTTCTTTCAGTTTATTTGCTCAGCAAGGAGACGGAGACTTTCACAGAAACTTTTTTAAATTTAGTATGATGTGTCAGGGGATGGAAGGAAGTTTTGCAAAACTAGTGTAGTTCATTAAAAAGGAGAACAATAGATATAATTCCTACCGATCATGCAGCCATTTGCCATTTTTTTTTTTTAAAATATTCATTATTTCTTTTCATGTGACGATGCTTTCTGCATGATCATATTAATGATCGGTGTAAAAGCTTCTACTTTCGACTTTTCTTTTTTCTCCCGTAATTATTTTCATAAAAAACTGAAAATAACGGAAAATGATTGATGCGCTATGAAGATAGGGAAAAATATTGGTTTGGATTTTCAGGTTCTTGGAATAATAAAAGAAAAAAAAAAGCCCAGAAAAGAATGAGATTTTAAAATATGATCGAAAAACTAATAAGAAATCAGATGAGCAATAGCACTGCTACTAATTGTTCAATTTATCACTACTTTATACGCATATTGAGAATTGGAAAACTCCTAAAAATTTTTAAAGTTTTAGAAAATATCAAAAATGAATGCAAGAGGCAGATAGAAAAACACTGAAATGAACCATTATAACAATCTCCTACGATATGATATCAAGTAATGACCAAGAGTGTTATTTCAAAATTTCAGAAGCGGGAGCAACTGAATAAGTAACTGAAAAAGTAAATAACTCTTTCAATCCAGTGATAGTATCCGAAACAAATAGCCTAAACAACTTTTCGAGTCTTTAAATTTATTGTTCTTATTTCGAGAATTCCATTTGCAGAAATTTGAAACAATGTATTTCATAGTACTGTATTTCCTCTATTCGGGCATAATTTTGTGAACTTCATCATTCTTCTAAAAGAATGTGTTTTGTCAATTTTTAAACTCAAATTGGCTGTTTTCATTGCACTTTCAAATATTTAAATCATTCCGGAGAATTATTTTTATTTTTCTTTCGTTGAGGTGTAAAATAATGATGAAATTTGAATTTTTGAAGGCTGCACTGTTTTTTGGCTATAATTCTAAAATAACTGATAAAAATAAATGAATGAGAAATTTTAGTGTTTCCATGAACTGCTCAGAGATTGCAATGATTTTGAAGTTGCAAATTCATTGGATAATATTTGATATATTTATATTTCAGTTAATCAAAGTGAAATGACACTGAATAAGCAAACTGAGGTCAAGAATCGAATTTAGTGAGAATTAGTTTAAAAATTGTCAGACTTTTTTAAGAAAATTACGTTCAAGAGACACATCCGATTTCAAATTAATTTTCATATTAAAAGAACAATCTAATACTTCCTAATTCATTTATAAATGTTCCTTTCGCTAATGATATAGGCTTCTGTTGAGTTTGAAACATTGCACCTTCTTCTAATGAGCCTTTTCTGAAATAAAGAGTGGACGATCAAAATTTTCTCTTCTCAAGTGTCAGTTTGGATAAATTGCTGCACAACAAGCAAACATACACACCATCACGTTATCGATGGGTATCTCATTAGGTGATACTTCGAAAAACATTCATTATTCCAATTTAGTAGCAGTACTTTTCATTTTGAGTTCCGATATATCATTCGTCTCACTGTCCTGATGGTCCATCTTTTTTCTTCTTGTAAGCTGTTCATTCTTTCATGATAACAGCTTTGTAACTATCAGTTCGATTTTGATTGATGTTATTTTGATAAAATGTCAAATTTTCCTTATTTATTATAATTTCGTCATATTTTGAAATTCAGGAAAAAATGATGAAGTGCATTGTTGTCAACTTTAAAATAGTGTTCTGCATAATTTGGCTATGAAAAAAGAAAAAGAAGACAACTATTTAGAATTATTAAATAAAGACACCGTAATTAACAGATCCCATTAATGATGAAATTATTACATCATCGATCATGACCAATTCTTCCTTATGCATTTTTTGGTCATGCGTTTTTCGGCAAAACTTCCTGTCTCGAAGCAAATAAAATATTTTGATCATTTAATAATGCAATTTTCGTACACTGTGATCCACTAAACGAAAGATCTAGCATTTCATGTCAGCTAACTCAACTATATCTAGTATTTCATGTCAACTAACTCAACTAACTAAAATATGATCTAGGAATTAAACTTGAAGTTAAAAAACTTGAAATTCAGAACCATTATTAAACCAGACAAGAAAAAAAATAAATTAGTAAATTTGTTGGTGAATTCAAAAAAAGTTTTTATTAGAATGGCCAACTGACAGTTTTTATCAGAATAGCTAACTGAACTGTGACAAAATATATTCGTCATCATGTGTTTATCTTCTAGAAATAATTTTGAAGCCAACAATGTAAAGAAAAAAATTTTAAATTCCTTAACGTAGAGCATGTCAGACTGAAAATTCTGCAGCAGAAGAACGAAAAAGGATCGAAATTCGAAATACAAATAAGCAATAAGCATACTACTGGCAAAACAATGAGACGATTCTTTCATGATTTGAAAAAATAATACGCAAAAAAAGAAACATTCATTTATTGTGCACGCACAAAATTCCTTCAAATTCCGCTTGCTAGCTGAAACTGCGTGAACAATTTCAGTTGATTTCAAACTGTAATCGAACTTTCTGCACTTTCATCATAGGTAATAAGGCAAAAGATACTTGAATTTATCGAGTGAGTTTCCTAGTTGATCAGTCATATCTGTAAGTCGAATATACGTCTGCTACTAATTCCCGCAGTTAGGAAACATTCTACATGATTCATTAGCACTCTTAATTTCTGGATTCTTGAATTTTCTGAAAACAATTTTGAAAGGATATTTTTTAAAATTCTTGGAAATAACTAGGAAATGATTTCGCTATATCTTTATGGCTGTATCCGAAAATCTTCACATAGTACATTAACAAGTATTAGTAAGATAAATGAACAAGGAATTTAGTTCAGAGAAGGAATGTATGACTGGCAGACTTGAAGATTAACCCACTGATTACCACTTTATTTGCGCATGATATTCGATTTACAAGATCAAGTCGAGTCGGCAGTACTAATGATGATTTCATGCGCAATCTGTACATGGCGAAATTGATGATACTATGTTGCTTCAAACTGAAACGACTGTTTTTCTGCAAACACAAAGATAGTTAGATTTAATGATTTAATGAACTTCCATAATAGATTCGACAAGACAACTCAGCAAAAGTTTATCTTTCGTTCTGCTAGGAATTGAAATTTGCAGTCATGCAATGATTGTGACTTATACATATCACCGTATTTTTTTTCTTTAAATTTTATAAATTTCTTTAAATTTTTGTTTCAAAAGTTGAAACTTCAAATTAAAAAATCATCTTTTTTAAATATTAGAAGCTGGTTCTATAAGTTATAGAATGTCACCGAATACTTCTGAACATAATCATCACTAACGACACTTCTATAATTGGTTTTGATAATTATGAATGTTATTTTCGCTTGGAAGATTGGAAGCAATTTACTATAATTCATTTCGTTGCTCCTAAATTCTTTGCAATATTTCCCTTAACCGAAATTATCGAATTCATTCAACTTTGTTTTACGTCTGCTGAAAAGTCTATGTAGTCATTTTGTTTTGCTTTACCATCAACCTTCCAGATTATTTCTTCTTTCTTTGAGACATTGAATGAAACAAAAGACTAAAAATTTGGTACAGTTGTTTGTTCAATTGACAAATCACACAATCCTTCTTACCTTCGCTTTCCCTGGAAACCATAAATTAAACCATAAATTTTATGCTCATTGTTTATTTAACTCCTTACTTGCGGGGCTTCGGAAATTGGGTCAGCTTGGAAATTGCTTTTATTATCACGGCACTCTTTCTGTTTGTGACACTACTTCTATTTATTACGAGATCAATACTAAGTTTTAAATTATCGATTTTTATTTTTTTTCAAATCAATGATGATTCTTGGTCGGAAGCATTTTGTACATGATAAAAATTATCGAAAATAAAGAATGATAGCTTCCTGGCAAAGCATTAAATTGCAATCAAGAAGTCAGGGTCTAAACTGGGGCTATTTTCGGCAGTTTTCTATCAAGCTAACTGAAGCGAAGTTTTGACATCAAAAATTTCAATATGAATATGAAGGCAACAACTGTTAAGTGAGTATACTTTGAGGTATTTGTATTATTAACAATTTTCGGCCAAAGATTTACAGCATGAAATTACTTAGTGAAATTGGCTTAAAAAGCAAAGTAGCCTGAATGATATACTTATATCCACCTTGAATCTGGTAGTAAATCTAAAACACAACATTTTATTGCACTTTAATCTCCTAAGTCGGATTCATGCGCTTCGTAGTATTGAAGACAGGAGAAGATCAGTACAATTGAAATTCTGTGTCGATAAGTATAGGCAAATAGGGAAAAAACAGTGAGGTAATGAATTTATCAGATCATACATAATTTTGGAACAATTTTTTCTGAAATGTAAGTTCAGTGATTCTCAGCATATTTTGCAATAATTTCTATTAAGCTCTAAAATTATAAATAACAAATTATCGTTTCTGTCAAGAAGTGATAGAGTAGCAAAGAATAATGCGCTGTTCCAACTTCATTTGTCTTCATCAGAAGGTTTTTGTTATACATATTGATACCATTCTTCATTTGTTCTTCAGTATTTAATATTATAAAATTTTTGAAATTAAATTCACGGCAATTCGTTTCAATCAATCATATTCCAAGAACGAAATAAAGGTGATAAATACTGCGAAGTCACAGTGATAAAAATGAAAGAAGAACGAAGAAATAAAACAGATAGCAAGTGATTAACATTAATGAGAAGTAAGTGGAATTGGTTAAGCTTAATATCTTACCATGAGATTGTGGAGATCATATGTATGGTCGCCTATGAATTGAAGATTGCTTGAATAGAAATAATTGATGATATCCGACTTCCTGGAAATCAGTCTTTGATGAATTGTAGATCAGTGAACAGTGTAGCATGATCTTGAATTATTTAAATGTAAGGAATTTGAAATGGAAACTTGGGAAAGAATTATATTTATTATCTGTTATTTACGTCAAATAGTTTTGAAATGGCATGTATTGAAGTGAAAATTGCTTGAGATGTCAAAATAGCTGATCAATTGCAAAATTTATCTACGCGATAACAGCTACCTTAATTGTTTGCTTATTTCAACCATTTTCAATATCCAATTCCGTGAGATTGCAAATATATTTTAACATGAGTAAGGCAAAAAAGGCTTTGCATGCAGACTACACCGTTTATTTTTACTTTTGCTTAATATAGTACCATCTACTGTTCTACGCTAAAATTTACTACTGAGTAAAGAATACAAAATTTAAGCATTAATTCTTCGACAGTCAATCAGCCAAAATATCGGGATGAACTCTCCAAAAATTGTTTTAGTTCGTTAAATAGGATTTGGATTTATAAATGTTATGTAACTTATTATTAATGTTTCAAATATTATTTACTGTTCTGCAATAATGTTCCAAAAATCAAATTTGAATATCCTGATTTTAAACGCAACATGGATATGAAGATCAAGGCTTGAATGTTTCTGGGGAAAATATTCACTGAAAAGTATTGTGCTGCTAGAAGTGAAGAGTCTTTTTCCGTTTCACAGTAATTTCCAGTCTTAGTTCGCAGACATTCGCGTTCATAATCTAGAATATTGTGCGTGTAATCTGATGACTTGTAAAAAATTATTTAGTAATAAGACAAGTTTAAAACTAGTTGCAAACATATTGTTTTTAAAGAACGATCTTTGAAAATAGTAAAGATGCAATTAAAATTATGTAATCAAAACATGTGAAGCTCTCAAATTATAATATTGAAAACTACCAACCAATGGGATAAGAATGTACATCGTAAATCTCTGACAAAATGACGTCTTTCCAATGGCACTTCAGTTTGGTTTAAAATAAATGCAGCTCCCGTTATACCTCCATCAAAATAATCTCCAGCCCAGTTTGACGTTCCTGCAATTCACTATTAAATATAGAAATACCAGGAGTCATGAATTCACAAGTAAACAATTATTTGCAGACTTATCAACCGTATAATGTATGATATTCAAGTCAACACAGAAGAAACAAACCTGCAATACCAACAGTGTCTGTAACAAGGAATTTCGTGTGCATTTGTCGTTCGCGTTTCATAATGTGTTGCATATCAAAATCAGCAGGAACTTTGAAAATTTCCTAAAAGACCATCAATAAAAACTTCACATAATATATAACATTGAATTGTCAAATCTTTTCTCTCTGTCACAGATAATTTTTGTAGAAAACAATGCATAAGATTGACCAAAGATTTGATTTCAACAGTAATTACAGGTAATTCATATAGAAACGAACCAGTTCTATGCTGCTATCATTAATTTTGTTCAACACCTCCAATGAACTAAGGAATCTCAAACTATACTCGGGAAAATGTATTGTTGAGGTGAGAATTTTGACTTCCAAACTTCATATTATCGCTTTTCGGATAGAATTATCATTGATAGGCCAATATCTCGAAAGAAAAAGCCAAGTATTTGAGTTCAAAAATGCTATGTAGAAATGAATTGAATCCAAAAAATGATGTTTTAGCGAAAGATTCATTTCTATTATATGCTGACTTTCGCGATATATTATAAATAAACATCAGAAAATAATCCATCACTTCAATAAATAAAAATTTTTTTGCCTTCTCAACAGCATCCAAAATTGCAACGAGATTCCAAATTCTTCCTGAACTGTTCAATGATCCTGGTGATATCTTTAAAAATATAATCCAGATGTACTGCTATACCTGGAATTATCTATTCCGGCTTAACTTATCTTTTTGCAAGCCGGATTGAGAGACGAAAACTTATCTTTTGCAAGCCGTACTGAGGGACTCTGTTTTAGCAAAGTTGATGCCATCCTCGTTGTCACCTTTATCTTTTGGGGGATAATTTTCAATCATTCGTATGCGAACCTTTCGTTTTAATCCTGCGTCTAATAGAGCATCATGAATTTTGCTCCCCTGACAAAAACTTTAAAGTTATAGAGCTTAACAGTCAGCATTTTCTACTTGATTAAAGGACAGAAAAAAAAATTTCTGAGTGAAAGACTTGTTGATATTATGAATTGGAATCAATATAATGGGCTAAATAAGAAATCACACTCAATAACTCCAATTTAGAAATCAAAATCAGAATAGTTTCATACATAATCAGAATACATTCGACAATAATCATCACCCAAAACATGCTCTCCACGAAGACTGGTTTTGTAAGCCGCAAAATTAATTCTCTCTTTAAATTCCTTATTAGTGAATTCCATGTACTGTAAGTGGAATGTGAACAAGTAAATACCGTAAAAGTTACGTTATTTAGAGTACTCTGCACAAATCCGATCCTGAAAAAAAATCACAGTTTGTATTTGTAGGAATGACATTTTCTCACATCTCAAATTCTCCTTTTTTTTAACCACATGCAAGCTTTCTGTTACATATCTCTACAGGAAAAAATTTTCAGGAGATCACAATGCATCTGGTTTGTTTAGGTGAACACAGTGATGAGAGTAAAGATTTTTCTGTAAAATTTCAAGATCTGTTTTAAGTTATCTGAAAGTAAATGACTAAGAAATGGCAATGAACGAAAAAACAATGCGAAGTAATAGTTAAAAAGAACCGGTAAATGTTTTCGCCAAATACATAACGACAATTCTTGAAAAT
Source organism: Onchocerca flexuosa (assembly GCA_002249935.1). Taxonomy (NCBI): domain Eukaryota; kingdom Metazoa; phylum Nematoda; class Chromadorea; order Rhabditida; family Onchocercidae; genus Onchocerca; species Onchocerca flexuosa. The sequence goes on along the minus strand of KZ269996.1, from coordinate 81,449 downwards.
AGCTAAGATTACTACAGCTGAAATTTTACCAATGGATGAAGTGATGTCGATGTTAGAGTTTAAAATGTCATTTCTTCAGGATGGAAAAAAAATGACACAAGCAGTAGAATATAATCAGATGGACGAATTAGATGGCATGCTGGAATCTATATCCATATAAATAAAAATGTAAATGCTACATGTTTTGAACCCCATTTCTCTAGAAGTTCTCCAGCCGATTGTTTTCAAATTTTGACACAACGTTGTACTCCAATAGTGTTTTTTAATGCCTAAATATAATTACTTTTTTTCACGTGTCACGTCCGTGACAACTGAAAATAGGTGAGGAGGTGGAGTTTATTGGCTCCGCCCATCTTTTTTTCTATCATTCTCCTTTTTTCCTCTCATCTCTCTCTCTCCTTCTTGAGTAAAAGTAACCCTCAACTAAAAATTCAATGTGATGACCCTCGCGCGCCAATAAATGCGCATCATCACGCGTTAACAAAGGCGCCTTTTCTATCATTTTTTATAGGAATGTCAATCGGAGCGGTTTAATGCTCCGACTCGGGTTTTTTTTAGTTTTCTTTTTTTGTCGTTTTCTCCTTTTTTATTTTATAAATTTATCATTAGATTTGTTTTATTGATATTGTTGCTTTCTTACTGTTACGTGATAAATAATAATTAATATTAAATAATGATAAATAATGATAAATAATATAATAAAAAAGAATTATGATTAGTGATAAATTATAACAAATAAATAATAATGAATAATGATAAAAATGCTGAATAATAATAAATAATAATAAACAATAAATACTGAATAAATAATAAAAAATAGTTGTCTAATCCTTTGTAATTAGGGTCAATTTTAATTAGTTTTTTTTTAACCCTTAATTAGGGACA
>KZ269996.1:43338-77344 GCA_002249935.1 Onchocerca flexuosa | reverse complement strand
CGTGGCCGGCCCCCATAGACTAGCTGAATTGGGCACGCGGAGCGTAGCCGGGTCCAGCTAGTTTGAAATATAACCTGAAATCATCCTAGGGAAGTACAGAACATTGGTTGCAGGACGAGAAAAGCAGATAAGACTAATATTCCGTATTTCGAATCTATTAGTATGCATAATAGAAAATATTGAAAATTTAAACCCGATATTGTGACTTATCCGCACTTTTGGGAGCATTCTGTTTCGTTCAGATTTTTTCCAGGAACTACTTGCTTATTAAGTTCCTCGCAAGGTAAACCAAGAAGAAGAGCTACCGGTAACAATAAAATAATCAAAAGCTAAAATTTCAAATCCATAATGTAAAAATAAAATTTAAATAAAATATTAGATTTGTACAATATAATTTCATTTGAAGATTAGAATAGAGGATATAAAAGACTGCGCAACTGCTTAATTCAATTTATGGTGAGATCAAATTGAATTTTATATTAATTTCAATTTTCTGACTTCGATTGGCATTATCTTGAGCATCATTTTCGAGCAATTATTGCTAGCATTTTTTTCCTGCACACTTTGTTTTTTACCTATTTTCATTGCATAATTTTTTCTGATTATTTCTTGGCAACTTGTTGAAAGTACAAAAGAATAATTTCGAAAAGTCATTTTCCAGTTTGAGTCTACACAATGAGAGAAAATGAAACTAAAAAAAATCCAAATTCACATAAAACTGTCAAATCCGGTGATAATAATTGTATGAGTTTAATAGAGGAATGATTTTCAAGTAAAATTTCTTTGTTGAGATATTTTGCGAATAATTCATATAATCATTTTAATCATGATCTTAATCTTTATAACAAAATTTCTATTGCTATCAAGGTTATTATCACCATCCTTTCGCTCCAGATCATAATCCATTATCGTACATTCTTTCACAAAATGAAATGCTTAAGAAACATATTTACGATAATTGTGTAATCTTGAAAAATATAAGATTAAATCTATGAGGAAATACTGCATTATCTCGTAGTGGTCAAATAAGCAATTGATCGCAAAACTGTCATCAGATGTACTATATATATTGGATGCGTTTTTAAATGCAGTGATCACAGATCATATGAAAAAGTGTGAGATGCTGCAATGATAGCGTAATGTAAATGATAAAATAGAAAATTAAAGACAATCCTCTTCAAACTGTTAAGCTTAAGTAAACATTAATTTTAACAATTCTTTTATATACATTTTCAATACAAGATTGCCGACAATTACCAACATTAAAAGCTCTTTTCATTATTAAAATTTTGAAGTACAAATGATCGTCAGATAATGACACTTATTGATTATACATATCAACAGATCACTAACTTTAGCAACGCCGATATTTCAGCACATAAACTAGAAAAACAGAAAAATGAAACACGAAGCAATAATACTTATCAAACTGAATTTCTATGTAATATATTTTACATTCAAAATTTAGTAGAAAAAAAATCTTTTTAAATATTTTGAGGCAGTTACGAAAAAATTTATCTATTGGGCATATTTTAACTTTCATTGATAATAAGTAGCATCCTTTTCAAAATTGTATTTCCAGAAATTTCAACAATTTGTTAAATTGTTTGCTTATTCCTTCCCAAGTGCAATTTCGATCTTTGGTAACCAATATACAAACTTTTAATTAGAGGTTATCATAAAACATCTCCTTCAGTTCTACTTATTAGTAGATTCATTTTCTTCATCGATTTTTCATTGCCAGCTTCAGTTAAAAATGTACATCAATTAATTCAGTTACTTTGTTGAAAAAATTCGGGAAATATTAATCTGATGTAAAGCGAAGACTCGATTACTTTCGCTGCTGTATCCGAGGAATATCAGACGATCAGCGTAAACCAACAAAAAATTAATGACTATTCAATCGATCTTTTCTTTCTATCCAAATTTGCATTACTCTGTATTTCACAAAGTTGAAAAGATTGTGACATACACCTTTATCAAACTCTTCTATAAATCCTTTTCCTGATGATTCTATTGATCCTTCATGCTCGTATTTTTCTCAGTTTTCTATTTTCTACTCAGACAGTAAATCAATTTCTTTTCTGAAAGAAGGCAGTTGAAAACAAAAGAGATAATTTAAATTAACAACTTTTTTCTGCGAATTCCAATCGTCTTCTTCCTAGATTTATTCACCTTTTTATGTTTTCAGTTCCAATTTGATTTATTTCTATTTTCAGAATTTTCATTAAATACTGTTTGAAATGAGCGAGCAACAATTATCATACTCAATTACAAATTCAGTTTAAAAAAAAAAATTGTTTTAACTATTTTTGCATGAATTAAGGATGACTGCCAAATTTCATTTGCTAAACACATAAACACATATTGCAACCATCCTCAAACCATTCTTAAAAATAGATTTGGATGTTCGACGGAGCAATTAATTCCTGTTGGAAAAGCTGGATTTTAATTAGTGTGACAGAAAGGAATCTTCTAGTAATAAAGTTTTATTGATAAGATGGACGAGTATCTTCCTATATACTACTTCCTATATACTACAATCTATTATTGAAGAATATCCTAAATAATCAGAGGATTATTCATCCTTTGCTGCTAGTAGAAAAGAATTTTCATCCTAGATTGTCGATTTGTTGTAGAAACCGTCGCTTTAAAAATACTTTGGAAGATTATTCCCGAGAACCCGTAGCAAAGAATCTTGCTGGAAAATTCATCCTGCTCCAAAATCTGGTCCTTATAAATCCTTTCGGGGCATCACCTTCTTTTCTGATTTCCAATTTCTCCCCTCATGATTGGTCGACTTCGCTATTTTACTTGTTGATCGGAGCATTTTGGAGGTAAACATTTTCGTCGCTTTGGCGGGAAACATGTTTGACTTTCTGTTTATTATTTTAGCAGTAAACATGTTTATCCTTGTTGGTCCATTTGAAACTGTTTTACGCTTCTTGTTTGCAACAAAGAATGTTAATTATATTTTTTAATATATTTTAATTAATTATATTTAATTATATTTTTCGGATTTTTCCGACAATCTTAATGTTTTATCAAACTCTGAAAATTCTTTCTATCGCAAGAAAGTTGTCAATGAATTTTTATTTTGGCATTGCTCTAAAATATATTACGAACTGTCCTTACACTATAATTTTTTATTTCTTTGAGTTCTATCTTTGAAAATAATTTATATTATTTATATTACCGTTGAAAAATATAATTTCAGCAATTTTTTTTACGAACTCCATTACTCAAGATTCATTGCACATTAGGCCAGAGATCAGCACGCATAAATGAATCCATCATCTAATTTGCTCATGCCGACAAATGTGATCACTATTTTATATTACTTCTAATTATTTCATTTTTATTATTATCTTGAATTCTCCACTCTTATCATCTTTATTTTCAAAACAAATAATCTCATGCAAACTTTTTGTTTATAATCTCTTATTTACATTGATAAAAGATTACATCAGAAACTGACCATTTAGATTGATGAAATGATTGCTGCTGCATATGTAACCAATTTTGAACAGATTTATAAAGTGTTAAAATAAAAATTGAATTACTAGCTCTAGGAGTGGATTGGGAGCTCTTAATGAGAATTAGCGCATGTTTCAGTCGTAAAAATCAAGAGCACCATTACGATGCTATTGATTTAAAGCAGAGAAGTTTTGATAAATAGCAGATAGCATCGTGATTGTATCCATAAACATCGCGGATCAAAACATACGGTATTTCAATCAGAAAATTATTTCTTCAGTGGAATTTTCAGTGAAATTATGTGCATGCGCTTTGTGTAAACTTTTACATTAAGAAATAAACAAAAATTAGCTAATGAAATCAAGAAATTACAGGCTTGATGGTTGATCTTAATTGGAAACCCCCAAAATGAAATCACATTTTTATTTTTGTAATGAATTACTTTTTTTACCTTTCCACCTCTTCAGTGATGTGGGCTTTTGTGACGTAAAAAAATTTCAGCTTCTGAAACTCATTTCCTTGGCTTTTGCTCACATCATCCAATTTACTAACTTGTTTCGCATTACATTTCTTCGCGAAATCCAAAAAATGTCTGTGAAGAAATTTGATGAGGAAAATTTGATTCTGAAAATTTGATGAGGAAGTTTAAATGTCATAAATTTATAATCTTACGGGAACAAATAGACACTTTCGATGAACTGTTGATCAAGATATTTGTTTAAACTGGTGCATTGCCGAAAAATTTTGTAAGTCCCTCCTGTCTGTCAATTAGATGATTGTCCCTTTTTCGCTTAACGCCGAAGCAACACAGTACCATTTGCTCATTCGTCATCGTGGCTATCATCATCATTAACCATGTTTTTTCAAGTGTTTTTGCTGATGCATTCAATAACGTTTACTTGTCTCTAAGTGAATTACCAAATCATCTTCATTTCATAAAATTTGCTGAAAGAAGGCTAAATTTTTATATCTAAAGAAATTTTTAAAAAAAAAGAAAATAATATATTTTCATGTACTAAATTTACCGTCAACTTGATGCTTTTTGATAGAAATTACAATTGCAACTGAATTTATTAGCTCGAGATAGAGCAGTAGGTTCAGTCGGTTTATTTGAAGTATGCTTCTAAAAGAAAAAAAAAAAAGAAAAAACATCAATGTGTTCTCGATGTTTTTTCCTTGTTGAGCTATGAACATCACTTCTGTTCGCTTTAACCAATCTTTGAACTGTAGAATTCTATGTGTCCCAGAACATTCGAAAAATATATTATGAAGCGAAGGAAAGAATTGACGGCGATTTGCCTGAAATGACGGGTAATTTGTCAGTGAAGAGGCATGAAGGGGACAGTACGCTTCTGTTGGGAGTTTTTTGTGCCACTCTCCTTGATAGCTCTTCACTTCACAGTTCTCACCTTCGTTTTCAGGAACATTCGCGGCAATGCTTTTTATTCGTAGTTAATGTGCTACATAAGCATGATGTGGTCAAACTGTCTTCATCCAATTTCTCAAATTAGTTTCTTGTTAAATGCAAATGAAGTTCTCATATTATCGCACACAACAATCTAAATATTCAAAAGTCAATATACTTTTCAAGATTTATTTTGAATTTTCTTACTCCTTCTCATATAAACCATACGCTAATATCTATTTGCTCATCAGCTGACCATATCTGTGAAGTTTAATCAACTTTCTGTTTCTTTACACAATTTCTCTATTTTAATGTTTTATTGCAATACAAATGTTACTAGTAAGTAATTGTCACTGTTGTATTATAGCACTATCCATCAAAGTGACAACATCAAATGACTTAACTGTTTTCATTGGTTGTCCATGCTTCATTGAAGTTTACTCGTTCCGAAATATCCTTTCTTAATTCTACAATTTCTTCCTCGTATTCGTTTTAAATTGTCTTCAGATGTGAATCTTAACTCTAAACAATCATTTACAATTGAGGCACAACCAAAAGTCGAAAATTTTTTGAAAATATGATATTTAAAATATTAAATTGCTGTAAGATGATTTCCGACTCAGATGTTGAAGTAGATTATCAAAAGATTTCCCTGATCTGCCCATTGTAAGTGCATGAACGTCTTCCCAAATTTATGTAGCGGCTAGCTAAAACTTTATTTAGCTAGAATTTCAAAAGCAATTATTCTTAGAATTGATTAAACATCACGTGGATTCATCCAAAATATGCGACCTTCTGTAAAAATTGTTGAGTTTCTGTGCTTTTTCTACTTCTTTCTCTATTGGATGCTCGCTAAATTGTTCTTTTTAATGAATTTCCAGCACCTAATACGTCTATTAATCCAATTAATCTCTAATCCTGCCAATATGCCACCCCTTCAGTTGAACAACCTCAATTGTTTACGCAATTTTTAGGAGACGTTCACTATTTCTTGCTCATCAATTTTTTTTAACTCCTATATATGAAGTTTCTCTGGTGTGCTCATCTTTAAGGAAATGATCTAGAAACTTCGAATTTCACAGCCAGATAACCTTTTCATTCAGAAATCAAAAAGTTAAGTATTCCTAATACTTCTGGAAAACATACATTATACTTTTTAAGAAATAGAAGCCATTTTTTCAGAAGATGTAATACATCATTATCCTATTATAAGCACAATGAACGCCCAGTCGTTTGGGCTTTGCCACTAGATAATCTGATAAGTATTTATTATGTAATATTCTTTGGCCAGAACTTTAATAATATGAAGAATAAGGAGTGCATGTAAGCGATGGCAGATGTTTAAGTTTAGTCTGAGAGCCATACTATGAATTCTGAAGACCGTAATGAAATTTTATTGGAAGGTTTGCTTAAATTGTCAAAATATTCAGTTACTGTGTGATCATTTTTTAAGTAAATACAAATGACTGCTTTTTGATATGTTGAGACAACAAAATTATACTAATTAAAAATGAATAACTGGTTTCCAGGATGATAATAAGTTGATCTGCAGCCGATTTAATTATTACTGATACTGTTGCGATAATATCTCGAACTTCTTTAACAAGATTTTCCTTTTTTTTTTCTTCGTTAAATTTATTCTTGTCTTTTTAAATGAAAAATTTCTTTAGTAAAATAAATTTTCCTTATGATTTTTTAACAAGATCTACTAGGAAATTTTGTGTATGCAGTTTCTGAGTGGAGGCTTTCTTTGTTAACTAAAGTGATAAGCAGGAACTAACTCAAGATTCTTAGAAATACTGAGAATTTAGTGATGCAAATATATGTTATCAGTGCCTTGAGGCGTAAATATGTTGTTTTAAATACTGATAACCCCCTGCCTCACTTGCATAGTTAAGTTTGCAAAAGAATCAACGGTATGAATTTATTAATGAATTATTAAGCTGCGCAAGTTCTATAAAGCATATTTTACTCCATAAGAGACCAAAAAAGATTAAATGATAGCTTTTCGGTGTTCAATTTAGTTTCTTTGCATAATTATTCATCTTTGCGAGAAATTGCAGAGACAAAAGAAAAAAATCATTTTCACGACTCCTTTCAAGGATGATGATTAATTATGCAAAGATGCTATGCTGAATAAATTTATGAAATGCAATGCTCGTCAATGAACATCGATAATTCATCGGCAACTAACGTAATGATTACCTTGGGTAGACACAGCGCTCATTGTAGATTCTTAAATTCAATTTCGCATCTTTGTGCTTCAATTTACGATTTTCTCAGTTTGTTTATTCGCTGTAGCGAAACAAATTTTTTATGATATTCTTCGAATTTTTATATTTTAAGTCGTAGTTTATTAGTTTTCTTGTTTTGAATAAGGAAGTGTTCCATGCAGTGCCAGTCGATAATTTATAAAAAAAATGGTTCAAAAATGAAGAGATCAATGAAGACGTCACGTTAGCATCGATTTATTGGCATCCGTTCTTTCTTGTCACTTAAGTTAGAAGTGTAGTGATGAAATGAGAGACATGGGATAGATATCCTGAAAAGCTACAACATTTATTTATTGATCTTTACATTAATTATTGCGAAAAATAATTTTCATGTTGGAGACCGTCGATCACTGTGAATAACAATTATGTATATGTTTTTCTGGCGCCCTCAATGCAAGAAAATTCAGTATTGTTGTTTTCGGCTCCAGATCTCAATCAAAACTTTTCAATCAAAACTTTTGCACATCACAACATGCAGATCGTGCTTTCGCTCTTTCTCACTGATCTTGACCTATACTTGATCATTATTAAGACTTCGTCCTTCGGACTAAATTTATTCTTGGTTAGCAAACAGCTTAATTTTAGCAAAGACCAGACTTCTCTTGGCCTCTTTGCTTCAACCAATTTATTCCAACCAATCGTATTAAGAATGAGCATAAAAAAGAGAGGATAGTTAAACTCCCAAAAACATCCCGGAAGCCATTAATGGGAAGCATATCTCCTAGATTATACTATCTCAAAACTTGAGCTCAGCAAATTTATTATTAGAAGAAAGCGTCATATTTGTCCCACTTACGAATTGTTTTAGTTGATAGGCAGGCAGTGTAATTGCTTAGTACAAACTAAAAGTTACTAAGAAACTAAAAGTTTGCGCAATTTCTCATATGTTAGTATGAATCGTGAATGCTATCAAATTTAATTTCCTAAGCACTTTCAAGATAAGTTATATACTCTAACGGTTAAAGCCAAAGTTAATCCGAATCATTCATTTCCTTTTCTCGTACGAGTAGTGTTGTTAGCTTGCACAGCAGTTTCTGATAACCGAAAGTCCCACAACAATTCCCGACAGTAAGAAAATCCCATCAAGAAATAAGATATTGAACTGTCAAGCAATATGCAAAGGGTAATTGCATACAAAATAGGATAACTAAATGCAGATTATTTTTCCGGATATTCGGAGTAGCGAGATTCCGTTTTTGTTTCTTCATTGTTAAGGATAACCAAATTATAAAGTTTTTTAATCATTGTCACTGAATAAAAATTGCGAATTTGTGAATGAGTCAGTTATCAGTCATGTTGTCACTTTAAGACAACTTTAGGTATAATATGTGGTTTTGTTTATATATATGTACATGTATATACATATGTGTATGTGTATGTGTATGTGTATGTGTGTGTGTGTGTGCATATATATATATATATATATATATATATATGGTGTATTTGTGTGTGTATCTGTGGAAAGGTTTCATTCGGGACATAGATTTGATTATGAATAATGTTGAGTGGGATAAACGGTGCCAATCATCTCCCACTTATGGTTGACCTGATCGTATTGTTTGCATACCTCTAATTCTGTTTGAGTTTATGTCTCAAGTATTCACATCCTAAGGTTCTGAGAATTCTCATCAAACTCAATTCTGAGGAAAAAAATATTAGAAATCTATTAGGGATTGTGGAGAGATGACCTGAGGATTTGGCTTTGCAGATATGAATGAAGTCATGAAATGGCAATGTCCGAAGTCTTTCATCTTAAATGACAAATGTTCAATTCCACTGCTATTTTTAGAGAATCCGATCCTTTCCTCTTACCTCCATTATTTGAGGTATTGTGACCCAAGCGTTTCTGCTTTTTTTATACAAGATAGTATAACAGAGCAAAAGTAATTTGCTATAAAAAGAATCCAAAGAAAGGAAAAGTAATATCAAAAGAAGGAGGCAGGAGGAATTTCTCAGCACATTTAAATCACGCATACCGAGCACGAAATTCGTCGGGAAAAATGTATGCTTCACTGATATCATATTTTTTGAGAACTGGTTCACTCTGGCCGTCCGGAATTCTTCTAGTGATGAATGTATTCTATACAGGAATTTCATTATGGTTATTGCTTCTATTACTAAAATTTTAAAATAAAAAGCATCAGTCTGTTTCCAAACTTTCAATAGCTATTTTTGATGATATAATTTTTAGCATTTTTTTCAGGTATTCCAAATGTTTCGATGATTATTAACAATCAAAATGCATTTTTGACTTTTACAAAGCCCATTTTTCGATTTAAATACCCCAAATTTCATGTATTTAAATCAATATGACATCTTCAACAATCTTCTGCTATAAATGAAAAATGACACTTAATTGAACTTTAAGCTATTCTATCTAAAATTTTATGAAAGGAAATGATTTTGATTGTGATCAAGTTTACTGAAGAAAGAAAGAAATTTAGTAATTACTGTCTTGATTAGTAGTGTTAGCATTATCGATGACGAACTTCGGAGAACATTTACGTTTTATTCTGTATTGAGTATGCCACTTCCGAACAATCAGGAATAGTTGAGAATATTAACTATATAGTTCATCATCATATTCATTTCATATGAGATGAATCATCTAGAATGCTGAGTTGAAAGCCATCTAGCTCTACGCACCGCTTTTAGTTCTGGTCGATTTTGAAATATATCTCAAATTGTTTGATTACTATTATATAAGCAGACCAACCCATTGGTCATCATTATACGCAACTTTCCCTGTCTATCTTTTGCTCATTATATTTATCAAAATTCAGACAAGAGGTTAAACAAGAGATCAAAGGTCAAGCAGTTTTTTCAGTTTGATCAATTACAATGATTGGTAATAGCTACGATTTTCAAAAAAAGCTATTATACTAATTCACTATTTTTAGAATAGACCTTAGCGCGGTTAGCCACCAACATCAGAAAAACTGAACCATTTTATGGAATGTTGCACTTTTATTTTAGCTTTTCTCTCATTTATTCTTTTTTTTTTTTGGTTCATTTATTTATTTTCATTTTCATTTGCGAAAAGTGGTTTTTGCTTATGAATGAAAGCTTTGAGAATTTGGATAAATTGTCCGATTTTTTCAGGATTACAGAAATGACTCTGTTAGGGAGATTTGTACAATTGACAAACGCTGTCGTGTTGTTGACAACACTTTTTACATGTTCGAAAATAGTCATTATAAAAAGTGCACCAGCCAAAGGATTGAATCTTTTCAAGTTTGTAAGTTGCTTATTAATTCACTGGCTTGTTTCTTATCACTAGTTTGCTTATTGAAATGCTTATCTATATTGCACTTCGTCTAAATTTGCTCTTTAATTTCCAAACTGGTACCAACTTTCTATTATGAAGGCCGACTTAACTCACTAATCCTCGAGAACAGTACTAAACTAAGATATACAAAATTTTCATGTGTTAAAATCTGCATGACTTTAATTTGCTTTGAATGAGAATTTTCATTCAAATATCTTCATCTTCAAATCTATTTAATTCAAATTTTGTTAATTAAAATTTCAAAATAATTTGTTGTAATATAAATGTTATTTTTGATGTGTGGAATGAAAATGAGGACATTTCTTAGATAACTTCAAATTAACTCGAGAATGCTGGAAGCGAACATAAACATAATGAAATTAGCCACTTGGTTTTTCTTAGAAAAGATCCATCTGTGACATGACAAATGATATATATGAAAGTGAAATATTATATCTCATGGTATGATGCTCAGGGTTAGGACATCGGGAAGTCTTATCTTACTATTTATTACTAACGAATTAAAAATACTAGTAGAAATCCGACTATTAAAGGAATTCATGCTAATAATTAAGAGAAGAAACTTACGCTTTGCCAAGTTTTTTGTATTTGCCCTGGTGATTAATAGGGAAAAAGTGATATTTTGACTGAAAAAGCGAATGAAATCGATGTAAATTGTAAGGATTATTGTTGCCAGGGACTGTAGCATGTCGAGAAAAATACAGCCGATAGCAATAGTAGTGACTAAGCGCACATTGTTGCTGAAGCAGGAAACAAAATATTTTGGTTCCTAAACGTTCTGATTTCAGCTGCATTTGCCAAATATAAGTGACATTTCCTGTAGTTCTATGAGTTACATATATTTTGTTTTTATTTGTATGAAATCTGACTGGAAAAATCATAATTATCTTCATGAAAAGAGAAATTTTGGCACAGAATGATCGTATGATAGCCAAAAAACATCCTTAGAAGAATTATTATTATTATGGTCCATGGCCTTTGTCATTTGAAATTATTAAATGAGTCCTGTTGACTGACAAAAAGAAAGATGTTATTAATCTGAATTCTCTTTTCTTGCTTCTTTACGCTCTTTCGACACTCTTTATGTGATTTTTTAGCTCTGTACAAAATATTTTACAAAATTTTGATATGGAATTATTTCTATTGATAAGCAAAATTAAGTGAATAAAATTAGTAACTATAGAACATGGAAAAGGAGAATGAAAAGCTGATAACGTCAAGTACAGAACATGGTGCTAGTGCCCGTAAACATCACGAGATATCGTTATTCAAGTTCCAGTGGGAACATGTTAGCACACCTCTTGCCATTGCTTTTTGGTTTTTTACAGTCACCATTATGAAAATCAGTTAGTGTTTTATATTTCTAATAAATTTCAATGGTTTTTGGTAGAGTTGATTAAATTTCATTGTGATTTAAACGAGCTATTTTGCAATAACAATTAGGAATTTATTTAGCTGCAAATGCAAAAATTCAAATTACACTCCGCAAATTGCAGTTTTCCATCGCTTTCAAAGTGTCCATAGTTTATTGCCCGATTCAGCATTACTGATTGTTCTCGGTTTATTTTTTGGTTATGTCTTTCATCTCGTTTATCCGGACGAGGTCAAGTTTTTTCTGTTTAATTAAGAAACATTTTTGATTATGTGCTCAGGCTTTTCTATTTAGTAAAGATTAAAAAGATAAATGTAGCTTCTCTTCTCTTATCTTTTATTTTTATTTTTTTTAACTATTTTGCAGATAAGATTAAAATCAAGTGTATAATCTCTTAATAACAAAACCATAAATTCTTGTGCTTTTAATCATGTTTCAGCAGATGTATCTCAAGCCAGACTGGTTCTTCTTATATCTCTTGCCACCTATTGCACTTGATGCTGGTTACTTTATGCCTAATAAGAACTTTTTCAGGTAATCATTCAGGTTTTTTATTTTTTTCAATATTTCCTGAGTCCTTTACAGTTTCATCAATTCTCAGTTATAGGAATTTTGGAACTATAATGACTTACGCAGTTCTTGGAACACTGTGGAATGTCTTCGCTATCGGTAATTTTTTGATTTGCAAATAATGTTACTTCTCTCTTTATGTTTTTTCGCATCCTGTTTAAGTATTGCATTCGCATTTCTTTTCAGGACTGACACTGTATTTTTTGCATGATTATTTCAAAGTTCACACTTCATTGATCGAATTATTGCTATTTTCGACTTTAATATCCGCTGTAGATCCAGTAGCCGTCCTTTGTGTATTTGAAGAAATTCATGTTAATCAACTACTTTATATCTGTGTATTTGGTGAATCATTGTTAAACGATGCCGTAACAATTGTAAGATTTTAAATATTGGGCAAATACAATTGTTCCCAGACTTTTGGGCGTTGGTAGAAAGACTTTAGGATTTTGATATGTACAGTCACAAGTGATTGACTGAAAAAATTATCATTTTGAGTAACTGCAAATGAATTTTAAGGTGCTCTATCAAACTCTCAATGCTATGGTTGATGAACATGGTCTCACGGGTGTAGATTATGTTATAGCTATTTCTTCATTTTTTGTTGTTTCGATTGGTGGTTTGCTTATCGGACTAATGTGGGCTATCTTTACTGGCTTTACAACCAAGTATTTTTTTTTTTTTAAGATTCGGAAATGCATGTGTTGAAATATATGTAAAATTGACATTTGCAAGTTTTTTTCTTTTATTTCATCGATAAGTCGCTTATGACTTTTCAAATTATTTCCCGTCGTGGTATTATTGCTTATAGCTCTATACAAGAAAAAGATCTTGTATAAATTTGCAGAAGAAATATACTTTCAGACACTCTCAGCATTTAAATGTTGTCCAACCGCTAATATGCTTGCTTTTTCCATATCTTGCGTATTTAACAGCAGAAATGGTTGCTATGTCCGGCATTTTAGCGTTCGTTTAAAACTTAGTGATATTCGATTATTTTGCATAATTGGAATCAGGTGTCATTTTAAATCAGCATAATTCTGATTTACAGAATCGTTATATGTGGATTAGCCATGAAACAATTTGTTGTGGGCAATTTGTCACGGAAATCGCTTGTTACTGTACAATATTTTATGAAGACACTCTCATCAAGGTTTAATTTACATAAATTTAGGTATGAAATTAAACTTATCATCGTTAAGCAGATAGATATAAATCTTTAGATTTTTAGTTGTGAAGCTCTTATTTTTGTTTATCTTGGCATATCTGCTGTTTCAAAGAATCACGATTGGGATGCTGTATTCATTGTTGGCACTTTAATTAGTTGTCTTATTCAACGATTTATCGGTACATCTTTTTTTTTCCTTTTTTTTTTTTAAAAAAAAAAGAGTTTTAGAAGGATAAAATATTTATTTAGTCAATTAATGGAGTTATGGAGTAGCCAGCTGACACATAAGTTCTTCGTAATTAAATGAAGTGTATCAATAGTATATATATATATATATATATATATATATATATATATATTTTTTTTTTAGGGGTTTTTTTTTTCACTTATATTTTAAATATGCATCGAGTGCAGAAAATTGACCTGGTTGACCAATTTATCATGAGTTATGGTGGTATTCGAGGTGCTGTATGTTATGGCCTTGTTATGTCGCTTGATCCTTCAGTTAGTTTATTTTCATTCCACTTTGTTTTATCTTGATTCATATTTTTCTATTTATAGCTCTTGTAGTAGCTGTCCTTCTCTTATCACATAGTATATTATATTTTACTTCTTTACATCATCAATAGTAGCTACTGAATAGCAAAGAAATTAATGAATTTCAAAAAGTAACATCGAAACTTCATAGGATCCTGTTATATTTTTACCAATTTTAGATTTAAAAATTTTATTGCTAGTCGATTCAGATTTTTTTGAAGAAAATTTTCAGGCAGTGAAAGCTAAGAACATGTTCGCATCCTGTACTGTTATCGTCATATTATTCACCGTTTTTGTACAGGTATAATAAATCGCATTTTTAAAATATGTTAAATTTTGATATCATTCCTACTATAAAATCGATTGAAATTTCTCAATGTTTGGCGTGTGAGAAAAATGGCATGCTGAAAAATGCAGTCCTTAAGTATTTCTAATTCTGCTACTTCAAACAGTTTCATTGACAGGGTGGAACAATCAAACGGTTAGTGCAATTATTAGAAGTTAAGCAAAACGAAGTACACAAGAAAACTGTTTTTGAAATGGTCAGCGAAAATGTATGCTTTATAAAAATTTTTTGAATTCTTTTTTTTTTTTGGATCTGATAACTTTTCTCGTAATTCGGTCATCATTTTTTTAGTCATCGTAAAATACCAATAGTGAAATTTGAATGTTTTATTAAGGTAATCAACAATATGATGGCTGGTGTGGAAGGAATAAGTGGTTATCGTGGACAGTATTGGGTAGGCTTCTTTTTCCACTTTCTTTGTTTTAAAATTTCTTTGTTTTCATCAAGCTTTTTTCGGGCTGTATAAGCAAATTTTTCAGTATCGTCAGGCATTCAATAAATTTGCGGAGAATTATGTGAAACCTTACTTAATGAGTAATTCAAAATCTGGAGCAGATCGTCTAGTTGATTATCACGAGCACATTCAGGTAAGTTGCTATTAGCTGTTTTTAAATTTATTTAGTTTTTATTTTTCATTCAAATCAATTTCCAGGTAAAAGAAGCAGTTCATCATTTAAAAGTTCACGGTAGTTTTGTTGGTTTGCCAACCGCACAAAGTAAAGTCAATCTAGAACACCCGGTGACTGAAAATGCGCAACTGGTTCTGGGTAATCGGTAAGTGAGCTTATTTGTGTACACTTACTTTTTTTTCCATACTTTTGAAAGAAATATTGCCAAGTATAAGGTTTTGAAGAATTCTGTTGATTAGTTGATATTTTGACTTCTTAAGCGGGTTGTAGCTAAACAGATGCGTAGAATAGTAGATTTTCCAGGAAATGTACAAAAAGCGATCTAGAAGCCAATGGTTTAACTATGTCGGCTGAAATGCGAATTAAAATTCCTCGCAATGAGTCAATCAGCTTATTCCTAAGAGATAAATTCAATGAGCTCAATTCGGTACCAGTTTTCCACTCACTTATTAATTGTTTGTATTCATTTTATTAATTATCTCTCAAGTTAATTATTTTTAAGAATTGGTTGGAAAGATCACTTGTATCGTCAATTCAGATTTATAAAACACAATTTACAATTATATACACGATTGTATGACGATATATTTTTTCTAGCCTGTATCAACTGGTGTATATAGTCGACATTTGCTGGATGTTGATAATACACCACGTACATTTTCTAAACGACAGGATTTTCACAATGTTTGTTTGTTTTTTTCTCATTTTACGTAGAAAATATAATATTGCTTCCACAGAAAGATATGGCATATTGTCATCAATTTAATTGAAATAGCATAAAAGATTTTAGAAGAGTTGTTTTTCGCTTATCTGTAGAAAATAATGATATTATATAATATATATTTATTCCTGATAGTTTTTTTGGCTTATCATAGCAGTTTTGCTTTTATTCCAACGATGTTTTAATAATATTGATACATAAATGATATCTGTAATCTGTCGAATTTTGAAATATTGGTTTACAGGGTAATTCATTTGACGCACTTGATAGCGAAGCATATCATATGACTTATCCATACTGCAAAAATGCTCGCATAAGACGACATACGACGTTACCAGATGCGATCAAGATAATCACTCGAGAAAGCCTACCATCATGTTGCATAAAAATTCTGATTGTGATGCGCTTACATTCAATATCGATTCTTGTATGATTTTGCTACATTTCCATGCTTCAAGAAACTCTTGTGATCATTTAAATTCCAGTATTCATTAAAATGATTCGTTAGCTAAAACCTTAAATTCACTGAGATATTTTCCTTATTTTATTATTTTGTTATATACTGTATCTATTATTCTCTTTCGATTCATCTCTCAACTGAGATTCGTGACTACAGATATGAATTTTTCAGCAAAACCTCGTTTTTTAATTACTAGCGAACCTGATCCTGCTTCACCACCCATTGCGCCTCGCTATTCGCGCCGAAAGAGTGCCGAACAAGATTTGCAGGAAAGTATGACTTCAGATTTCCAATGTGCATTATGTGGTTGATTTTTTAAACGCATTTTATGAAACATTTACACCAGAAAAATTACCGAGAGAAATTCTAATTGGTTTGTTCAGTTTAGTGATTGAAATGGGTATTGACAGGAAGTGGTCATCCTCTAATCTGATATTACCCGGCGAAACAACTACTGGTAAACTTTATAATTATAGAAATTTCTTTTTTTTCAAAAAAAAAAAAAATCTCTATATCATTTTTGAATAAACTCATTAAGTGAGCCTCCTGTTTAAAAGCACACTGTATTTTTTTATCACTTTATAACTGTCGAATAAATTTTCTTGAATCTGCTCTACTTTCAGAAAAATTCCACTCAGAAGAAAGACCGAGGAAGCTTTCAGCAGGTTTCAAAGCTTCTTTAACGAAAGATGCAAGCGAGAAAATGACTTTAACACCAGTACATGAAGATGATGAGAATATTGAGTTATCTAGTTCTGGACGGGAGAAATGCAGTTGAAATGAGTAAAATGAAATCACGATTTGATTGATTCAGCTTTCAAAAAATATTTGTTGAAATTTTTTAGAAATTTGAAATTTTTAGTCATACGATGCTGATGGATTAAAAATTATTATTGGAATAATTTGCATAAGATATGGTAGGTGGCATCTTTGCGTTTTTAACTTCATTTTCTATATTTGACATTTTAAATCACTTTTTAAATTAACTTCGTTCTAGATGCTTAGTTCACTTATGATTAACTAAAAAGGCTTGCAATAGTATAAATTCAGGATATTTAGAAGAAATAACGCAGCAAAAAATAACGAACATATGATATGCTTTATAAATCACAGAAAATAACGGAAATAAAACTCAAAAAGTCCACTCAGTGTTCCATTAATCTTTCTGTGTATATGATTTGTTCGTGATGGATATAAAATATCTTGGATCTGTTTCTGATGACAATCCGAATGTAAATGAGTCTGCCAGCTTGTAAATTTTACGGTTGTATAGTATTCGGATTGTCTGTTATGTTCATCTTTCGTTCCTACAAGTAAACTTAAATCTTTCTGAAACTAATTATTTAGCAGCTTAGCAGCTGACATTAGCTAAGGTTACTAAATAGGACTTATTTTTCGATTAAATCAAGTATACTTATTGTTTGTGTTACTCTTATATCTCTTTAGTATTTAATTTTTCATTGTTTCCCTGAAATTGATTTCATGAATTCTGGAAATTTTTCTATGAAGTTTTTTTTTTTTTTTTTTTTTTTTTTTTTATTAAAAGTAATTGAATTTCAAGACTTCTTTACAGTATTATCATTTAACTTCTGACTTATTAAATTGTGTAAATTTTACAGGTAGCATTGTTTCCTAAAATCTCATTTTGTCTTGATTTTTTGTTGAAATTTTATCAACACGAGGAACTTTCAAATTCAATTCTTTCCTATGCTCACCGTTAAGTATACTGTTTTCATCTAGTTGGCAGTAATTTAAATTTCTTTCGTTCTTGATCTGATTCCATCGTTTCTTTTTTCTCAATTTTTTTTTTTCTTTCTTTTGTTACCATTTCTGTGAACTCTTTTTTAAAATTTGTGTTAGCTTGCCTTTTTTAATTTCGTTGAATATGTACCTCCAGTCTCTTTTTATTTTACTTGTATGTTTTAGTTAATATGTCTTTGCGTTCAGATTTGTTTATCAGTGGACTGTGTCATGTGTTTGATTCCGAGCGAAGTATAGATGATTAACGATATTTGAAATGCGATTTTTATCGCCCTAATCGAAATGATTAGGAAATAGGAATTAAAGAAAAGTCGATTAAAAAGAAATTTTTTTAGGATTTACTGCAGTAATTCGTGAATGTTGGTACAGTTGTATTCAAGGAATAAAATTTATAAGTTATTTGAGATAATACACAATCATCTTATAATCAAATGTTTTTAAGTAGTCGTAATTTCTCAAATCCCATATTGTCACTTATGGTGACAATGTCGGCTTCTTTCTATTGATGCATTTGAAGTTGTCATAGTAACCCTTTTTAATCTCAGTATCCTCCGATAAAACATATATTTTGCAAAGTAGCGCTTTACGAATATTGAAGGGGAATTGTTCCGACGAATTTTCCCCTAAATTAAATTTATATTATTTTTCTCCGAGTTAAATAAAAAGCAGAAGTATTTTCCAGTTTTACCTCCTCCATTATTTAGAATTTTGATCGTATTTGTACACAAATTCCTCGCTTTGTTTAGACGTAAAACTTTTGATGTTAATTTAGCGTCAAATTCAAGATGTATGAATTGCGGCAAGAAATTTTAATGTCGGCTGGAAGTGTTGTGCATTCGCCGAATAATCTATCAGTTTTTTTAAATGAAGCTAAAGATTTGACGCTTGCTTGTGTGGTTCATGAAAATCAGGTCTGTTACTTTTTCTGGACTTTTCACTTAATATATTAAGTTTCTTTCATTAATTTCCTATCCAGAAATTTAAGAGTAACAAGAGGTTTCGAGAAAACCTTTGTTAAAACTATATTAAGATGTTTAATATCTAATTTAATGGCCATCGAAAAGTCGATAATGCTTTTCAGATTCATGATTTAATGCTTAATCGTAGTTATGATTTAGTGATTAATTGTATTAATGATTATTTGCATGAATTATTCCCCATAGCGTTTACCTGTTATATTAATATCTTCCTCATTTTGTAAAACCCGTCGGTTAAACTCCGTTATTGATGTCGTCAAATTCCTTCGTAATATTTTAATGGAAGTTAATTGAATAGATTTTCCGTATCTTTCTTGCGATACATTTCTGGTCATCACGAAACACAACTGCAAACACGAATTGTTTACAGTTTTATGGCAGTTTGTATTTGACTGGATCATAAAAATAATTTCGCAGAAATTATAGATCCTTGGCGAGCATTTTTCGAATACAGTTAGCATGACAGAGACAAAAAGATGCATGAAATACATCAGACTTCTTGATCATCCCAATTAAAATTAAATGAATATTAATTTCCTTGTAAACAAAACTTAACTGAAATCTTCAGCGAAATAATTCTTTTTTTTGCTATCACTAAGGAAGTAGTAATGATCTTCTGTTAATTATCTGTCCATTAAGATCAATAATCAATTCCAGGTTGCGACATTAAACTGGAATCAAGGCCTAAATAGTTTTACATGTGATAATTTGCCAATCAAAGCTAATAATTCCGATGCATCCGTTATCGTACTACAGGCGAAATATTGCATGCCAGTTTGCAGAACATTTCCTCTTTTGGTTGTCACTACTTCCAAGGGAGTAATGGTGATTTCATTGATTTTTTTAGTTTTATTTCTAAAGTTTTTAGGAATTTTGGTTATATTTTTAATTTTTTTAAGTTTTTAATAGTATTTCGAAGTTTTGCCTATTTACTTATAGGTTTACGATGTGAAAACTTGCAAATTGCTTGCATGGAGCGAAATGAATAATGTGCGTTCTTTCCATCTCTCCTATAGTTTAGTTTCACTTAGTTAATTAGTATTTCTCACTAAGATTTCGGATTCATCATTCATTATCCGATATTTTGTAAGTAATCTTGGAAACTTATCTTGATCTCTTGAAAACATTTACAATTCAGCTGTTTGTCGGCCAGAAATATCTTTTTAGACTTTAGAACC
Source organism: Onchocerca flexuosa (assembly GCA_002249935.1). Taxonomy (NCBI): domain Eukaryota; kingdom Metazoa; phylum Nematoda; class Chromadorea; order Rhabditida; family Onchocercidae; genus Onchocerca; species Onchocerca flexuosa. Next base: position 57,181 of record KZ269996.1, on the reverse strand, counting down.
AACAAGATGTGAGCAAATGTACCGCTTTACAAGGGGAATAACTTACGTGGAAAACTTGATTGTTGTTGGTAGGTTCAACATACTTTTTTTTGATTCTAAATAAAGCGGGAATTTGTTCTGGAATCATTTCAATTCAATTTTCAAAATTTCGGCGAGCTCTGCTTTCAGGATCGCATTCAGGAGAACTATTGATATTTAAATGCACAGGCGAAAATTCCGTAATTTTCAAAAGAAGTGTCCAGGTTTTATTTTCTTTATCATTTATTTATTTCCTCATCAATCTTTCCTTTTCAAGGCGCTGAATGTTTACAGAAAATTTTAGGAACATGATTTTACAATAGTTGATATAGCTACTTGTCGTTTCGATGATTTAACATGTTCCTGTGATGTTTCGGGTCATATCGCTGTTTGGATCAAAAATTTCAAAAATGCTCGAAAAAAATTCACCACTGGGTAAATAGGTTTGCCTCTTTTAAAATTTTGGTATCTAACTTCAAAACTTTGATGAGTCTGTTATTGAACGGTTATATTTTTCATTTCTTTGACCTAATTAATCATAACGTTATGCTTTTGATTTTAAAAAATAATTTGCTTAAGTGTAAAAAAAAAAAACTCGTGGAAGGTAAGCCAAACATTATCTTTCAGGCATGAAATCAACTGCATCAATGTGCTGAGAAAGCAAGTCATTATTGGCACTTTCACGGGTCAATTATTATTTTATTCAACGTTGAATGGACAGTTAATGGCCGAAGTGAATGCACATATTCGTCAAATAAATGCAATTGCTGTAGCTCCGGAGAGTGCTTATGTAAGTTTTGTTTTCCCATAACTGCTTGAAACAGTAAATTATCGAAATGCGCGGACTTTTCTGACAAGATTTTGCATGATAACGAATTCTGTAGAAGCCTATCTTTGAACAATGCCACATTCCAGCGGTAAATTTGGCAGTTGTCAATAGTCCTTGCTATCCCGACGAATTTATCATACACATACGTAATTTCTAATCCTTTATAGATTATATCAGTCAGTGATGATACGATGATACGCTTATGGAAGTTGCATATTTGTAAGCCTGAAGCTTATAGGGTTCGTTACAATCGTCTTACAAAACTCACTGTCTTCCGAAGCTATTTTGATCATCTAATTTCAAGGAAATAGTACATAGCAATAATTTTTGGTCAATTTTTAAGTACATAAGGTTTCTAATTTAATTTTTGATGAACTGATTATTTTTCTTTCAAGAAATTTTGTCCAGTAACTTCATATTTCGAATTTTTTCTATATCATTTTGCATTTCCTTACGTTTATTCCCTTTAGAGATAAAAAACTGCTCATCTCTCCTTTTCTTGCGTATAACCCAGTAGTGATTGCTACTCTGGTACTGATCCAACTACGATGTTAAATTTTTAAATTTCCATATTACAAAGCATTCGTCTGCTCACTTCATTACTCTATTTAAAGGTTGAATGGCTGCATAATAAAAGAGTTGAAAACATGCCATTGGTGGGTGTGCAGTTTACCAATGATCGCGGAAATGGTTTTGTTGTGGCAGCCTATGATTATTCCAAATTATTGTATTACCAAATAACGAAGTTGCCAGCAGAACAAATGGAACAATGAATGAATATATTGATAACGTTGAATTTTTATAGCAAATCTTCAACTCAGATGAAATCAAATTCAGTTTTTAAAAATTTTACTGATATAAAATATTCTTTATTAGCAATAGCCGTCAATTAAATTTCCTAAAAGAAGTAAATCGGTCTGTCAGTATATTGCTCTCACTGTGCTAATTCTTGTCCATAAAACAAATTATGAATCGCTGATAACTACGAAGAATGCCGCGAGTTCTTTTCATCTTTTTTCGAGCCTCTGCAAAACTTTATTAACCTCGTACGTTACAAAACTGTATCAATATCGATTAATAAATCACATTGCATTGTGGTGGTACATTGTGCTGTAGAACTGTATTCGGATATCCAATTAGTCAGTGCGTATCGAAACAGTGGGGCGATGCTATTGTTGTCAACATAAATAATCCTCCTACTCGATTTACATGTTCCAGTATTCAGCACACAAAACTTCCTGCTCCCTCTGAGTTTTTCGACAAGTCATTCAACGAAGTCCCACACTATGCCACTGTAATGATGTTCGCGTAACCGGTTTTGTCACTTCTCACTGCAAATATAATTGACTTTGTAAGTTCGGTCAGCTTTGCAAGTTCGTGTTTCATTTTTATCACACTTTTATCAGTGTGCGATAACGTTCTGTATTTTTGATATTATCGAAAGTTCACCATATTAGATGTTCTTCCCCAGATTGGGTAACCCAAGCAGGGACAACTAAATCATAAATCATCTGTTGCTTGATTATTTCAAAAGAAGTAAGTTGAGTATATCTAATACAAAATAATGTAAACAGTTACTCTTCCTCCAAGACTAAATTAAAGTCGCATCGTTTCATTAACTTAATTTTTGCAAGTTGTTTAATCTATTAGAAAATATATATTTATAACATTGCTGTCGTTTTATAAAAATGCTTAAGGAGGCTTTTTAAGAAGACCACCAATTTTTGATGATGTCATAATCTATATAAATGAAAAATGTTTTTTTTTTTTCCTTCTCTCTTTTTCAGTTACAGACAATTTAGAAATGGAGTTGTTTTTGTAAAAATTTCCAGGAAATTACGATAACAAAACAGATTCGTAAATATGATGAATCAAAGAGAATCTCACAGATATGATAAATCAATGGACGAATTAGGTATTGCTTAAAACAAAATGAACAAACTTAAAAAATGCCGAATAGAGCAAGTAGTTGGAGCGGAAAGTGAGAAAATATTGTAATGAGAGCGAGCGATTTGTTTATTTCGTTATGGATTAAAGCAGAATGTTCGTTTAAGTATAGGTCAAGAATTCTGCAAATCGTATGATGAACACAGGTAGGAAGCCGCCATTCTTTTTCATTGTTAAAAATGGTTTTGTGCTTCTGAATACTTTACTCGTTTAGAATAATAGGTTTAAGACTTAGGATTTTGGATCACCGAGTAAAAAGAAGCTAGACAATTCGGATCACTAGATGGTTTGACAGTTGATGCCATGAATTTTTTAGGAAATTGATGCAGAATCCTGTCTGACATGTAATGGCATTGTTATTACAGAAAGTTATATTTGATGATTGACATTCCTAGTCACATGATCAAAAACAGACAAGAACTGGTGGCATATACGGAATCGATAGCAATGATTAACTGATCCTTGCAATAAACAAATAATGAAAATTCAGTTTTGAGCAGTGGTTCCTCGCATTCTGTTCTTTCATACGTTACTTTATCTATGTTCGATAACTCATTTTGCAATGCAGATTTGATGGTTATTGCATCGCTAATAGTGACATAGGTTAATACAAAAATTTTTGATTTGTAAAGAACGATAAAAGGTATGCATTAGCGAATACTGGTCTTTCAGACTTCTTAGATAATAGATTTCTCCGAAATTGTACTCAGTTGAGATTGTTTTTGAAATCAGTTAAAATCCAACCTGATGTGAAACATACACCACTTGTGAATCTTTAAAGAACTATTTTCTAAATCATAGAATTTTGATTATAAGGACGTTTCTTGGGTTTTTTCATTCATCCGAATGTGATATTCCGGTGAAAGATCTCATGAATACAGGATGTAAAAGTCGTAATCTTTTAGCGAAAAACGAATTTAAATTCATATCCATCGTAGGAACCGGTCACTTCTTGTTTTTTAAGATTTGTGCATGCTTATTTACTCTATCGTCAATTTGTATAAGCACAGTGAAGAGTTCTATATTTTATTCTGTGTTCGTACCAAGCATCGCATTATTTTTTGACAATTCAGTAAATGACCTCGATATTTTTAAGCGAGCTTTCTCCACGGAGACCGTTTTGATCAATGTTTGAAAATCCCAGTTGTTTACAATCCTCCACTTTTTTCATTTCCCTATCCAGCTTTCCGTTAATTCCCAATCTTCTCTGTTTCACCTCTTCAGTCTTTTTCCGTAATCTCCCATTGCTTTTGACAGCTGCCTGCTACAGCTAGCAAAAGAGTGATTTTTAGCCTTTTCACCTTCCTTCTCTTGAGAGCGAATGCTACTCACACATGTTTCAATTTTCGTTTTTTTCGCCAGAAAATCTGTTGGTTCTTCTAGTGCATCTCGTATGTAAGCTAAGGGACGTTTGAGACGATCCTCTTCTAACTTCATCGACCCTAATTTGAGTAGACTATGTTGCAATCATTAACCTTTGCAGTCTTTTCCATAAGTTCTGGACGCTAATCACATTACACTCTTCCTTGTCACTATTAATTATTGTCACTCGTTGATTTATATTTTTGAGCCATTATTATGCCGCATTATGTGTTTCAACCCATAATTACATAACATCAGTTCAGATTTAAGCGACCAGCTTTGTTTTATCATTGTACAAACCATACTATTTCTGATCTAAAACATTTGAAAACTTGTCATTTTCTCAACCTATAAATCGCTTTTTCTGTTAATAAATTGTCTAGTAAATTTCAATTCATGGAGTGCAACCGAATTTTTGGTAAAAGTGTCTTTACAGCGAAAAATCAAATTGTACTGAGAAAATGTTTCTGCCAGTGAAACATTAATTAAAAATCATTCGAACATCATTCGTTAAACTTCGAAACATTAGTGATGTTGATTTGATTGCTCTCCATCACCACTGAATCGTTTTCCAAAGTGCTTTCTTTTTATTTATGTATGAACGACGTTGAATCATTTCTGAGAATAGAATGTTTTCATATTTTCGTGAAATTCTGGGGTGATATTATGGCATGCTGCTGAAGTATAAACGCTGAGTGAATGTTCAGTTTCACTTCTTTCTGGTTTATTACTGAATTTGCTTGCAAATTATAATGGAACTCATTTTGATCAATTATCACAGTTTGATGCTGTTTCTGGCTTCACTTATTCTAAGTATTCTTTAGGGAGATTAGAAAATTAACATGGAAGCGTTGCAACGAATGATGACGAAGCGTTTGGATGAGCATTCCTACAAACGAACCGCTAAGCGTTTGGTGGTTAATGAATATGTAAATGATGTTGATTTTAATGATAAAACAGAAATCTCTAATATGAATCCGGCCTATGATATGTAAGTTATGAAACTTATTCTTGATGTTTTAATTTTGTTTCAGTCCAGAAATTTTAACAACCGAATGATTTTATGAATTAGACTGAAACTGAATTATTTGGTTAAACTAACATATCAAATGGTAAGTTCCAGATTATACGGTGAAACAATTCGGGCAAGGAGCAATCCGAACAGCTCTACCATAGGTGCATCTTTTTCGGCAACAACTTGTTCTGCCACTACTTCACCGGGTTCACTTTATCATATTGAACCTACTCATACTGTTACTACCACTACGATTCTTAATGATGATCATAGCCGTACTGACAAATTATTACGAAAGGTATTGCAGAATACAAAATATTATGAAAGTTAACTTTTCCTCAGCATATTTCACGAGGGCGCTTGAGCAGTAACTACCATTGAAAAGTAGAGGTGTGATACATTTTTGTACTACATATATTGGCATGAACCAGATCAAGCAGACTGTCAAAAGTCCCACTGCGAAAATTGATTATATTCAAAAATATAGAACAAAACAAAAAAAAAAAGGAGAAAACTAATGAATTGCTTTAAAAATGCTTTGCGTTTTGTTCTTTTATCCAAGTTGCTTTTTAGATTTCACTGGCGGTACGAAGAAAGTTAACAATGAAACCATTTGTTAACGAACAACGCAATCCTTACATTATAAGTAATTGTGGTAAAGATAGCTATCGTGATGATTCGAAAAGTAGTCAAAGGACCGTTCAAAATGATATGGAAAAACAAATTAGACTGAAATCAGCCAGGAAAGTAGTGCGTTTGACTTATTCTCTGTTAAATGAATCACTTTTTCAACAAGTAAATGTAATTTAGCGATACTCAAGTTTAAATTAATTTGAACGATTTATGTGCATGCGAAATACCATGGATATAGTGAAGATAGAGGGATTGGAACGGTTAGACTATTCCGGTATTGTTAATCGCTTTTGCGAACGATTGTGCAGTCTTCCATTGCGTTATTTGAGCAGAAATCTTAGTGATCCTGTTGAAGGAATGGATTTATATTGATAATTTGAAGATTAAAATGCAATACTAATTTAATCTACTCTTTGTTCCTAGTTATCAGTTCTTCTTGACTTATTTATGCAAGTTTTCTCGTTTTTTAAAGATTGATTTGGTTGACATGTATGCAATCGGCCGCAAACATCGTAGTGAACATCGGAAACTTCTCAATGAAGAATATGGCGAAGATTAGTGAGAAACGAAATACTACGATTTTAGCATTTTGCACGAATATCAAGATATCTCCTCGAAATAATCACTTTAATTGTGTCGCATGAGCCTTTGTCTTTTATCCTATTGTTGTCACTAATAAATCGACAGACAAATCAATCATATAAATTGTTTAACAGAACCTCTTGACTGTTACTGTCAAAAATAATGGATTAGAATGTGTTCTTAATTGTGAAGTGTTGTGCAACAGTTGACATATGCAACGAGTTCATTTTGTTACACCTCCAGAAGTATTTTGCAGGTAACTGCTAAAGAAATATAAATGCTTCTTCATCGACAAATTTGCGGATATGTAAATAACAAGAAAAATGGTTTCTTCTAATGAAAATAATGTTATTTCATATTTTAATTGAAACTATTTTTTATACACATTTAATTTGTCTCTGATGATAGCTCACGGTAGTTGAGAAAATCACTATGAAACAATGATGAATTCAACATCGATGATAATCATCTTTTGGAAATCGGGTCTACAAATCTTTTCTGCAAATTTCCAAGTTCATAATGAATTTGTGTAAGAAAAATTCATAGAAGCTTTGGTCGAGATATTTGTCTCGTCAAAATATTTTATAACAGGAGGATTCATATTAATGGATTAATTATGGATTTGTAATAAAGTTCAACAAATTAAAAAAAATGAAAATTTCTCCAGCAATTGAGTTTATTTTTAAGGAAGTCCAATAAATTTTGTATTCACGGACAAGAATAAATTTTATACATCTACATAATTGTTGAGAATATTGAAATTGAAAATTAATCTCCATCCCGAAAAAATTGCTAAAAGCAAAAACAATCTTAGTTCGATTTAGTCAAGTATGTGGCGTTATGCTTTTTCGAGTTTCGCCTGGTACTAATTTGAGAATTCATAAAAAGATTCTTTCAGGATAGAAGATGATTTTTCAAATCTAAATCACTATTTACAAAACACAATCAAGTTTAATGTTCTGTTTGAAAGAGAACCGATCTTCTGGCGCAACTGAATCAAAAAAAAAGACTGAAAGCTAGGAATATGATTCGCGTAGTAGTCATAGTGTTTATCCTTCAGTACGTTTAACTGATGATTGGGAAGATACATCGCATTTGTTTTATCAAAAGTGTTTTCAAGAGATATTTTCAGTGGAAATGAGTAATGGATAATAGCAATATGGGGACATGTTGTAAATAGAGGAAACATCTCTTTCACCTTTATCACTTCTGATAAGCTTGTTGTGCTGACAAGATAATGCGTCTGCTAGTTCTGAATGTTTTTTCATCCAGTTTGTGGTTAATGACGACCTTTGCTAATTGTCATAATTAGTCTTGATCCGGTTATTTCTTGATTCCTTTCCTCGTTTTCTTCTTACTTTGTTTACGGTTAGCCAGATCGCTATTGAGATTCTTAAGAGTCATTTCATTAGCGGCTTCATCACATTATCTGATGTTGAGTTTTCGAGAAATCCTGTATGGACCAATATTTGCGCGTAACGCTGGTTACACTAATTACTTTACTGGGACTATGCTAGCATATCTGTTGCTTAAATTGAATGTCAGAAATCTCTATTTTAAGCTTAGGCAGAGCATTCAAACCTCGTTAATTTGCTTTTATTAACGAGAGAGTATTGTTTAAATCACCATAGCTATAACATGCAACTTTCCACTTTCTCACCGAATCATTTTTCAATATTCCGTTGAAGAGGAGCATTTTCAATGGCAGTCAGCTACTATCATTTAACACTCATTTAATCATCAATTCTTTAATGCAACGACTGATTTTCATGACAAATTCAAATTATTCGTTATTTTTTATCCTCGTTTTATTGTGCCAATTACTTCACTTCGTGTATCCAATGCTGCCACATATAAAGCTTTTGATTTAAAAAAAATAATGCTTGTTGAATGATATTTCCGATATTTTTTCTTCTCCGGTTCTCGAACAATTAAAATTCATAGCCTTTTATTGTTTTGACATCTTATAGATTTAATGCCAGACGCATTTTCTGTTGAATCTTTGTTGGATCTTCATGAACCATCATTTCGCTACTCAATGGATCATGAAGATTTGAACTTAACATCGTTGTGTTTGATCTTCTGGATTTAAGGAATATAGTTGGGAATAAGATATTTTTGGCAATTGATTAACAATCCATGAAAATGTAAGAACACAAAAATCGTTTGATTTGTTTTCTGCTTTCGATTTTATGCCAGACATTTCTTTTCTTTTTTGCAAGGTTACTTAAAGTCGTGCGTAACTGGAGCTTCGTTCAATCTTCTAAAAGCACAAAATAAACTGGCTAATGATTCAAAATATCCAACAAGTTGCAGTTCTAAATTCAATCTTAAATTCAATAAAAAGTTTCTATAATACCATCCATATAAATTATTATGAATTGATTCCCAAAACATTATTTTCGAATTAAAGTTTTTGAGTAAATTCACTGGTTTTTGTGTGTAAAATTATTCAAGAGACTGTAAAACTCGACGTGTCCGAACAGCATTCACTTATGAACAACTTGTTGCACTGGAGAATAATTTTCGAAGTACGAAGTAATTTTTCATATGGAAATGCACCACTTATAAATCAGTAATTAATTAATTGGAAAAAGCTTTTAACTTGATTATATTGTAAAGATTTTTTCTTTTTAATTAAATGTTGACTTTTTTATATTCGTAATGAATCATGTTTAACATATTTGAGTGTATGTGAAAGAATGAATCTCGCTGTGGCTCTTCATTTATCAGAAACTCAGGTAATTTTGTCTATCTCAGTTAAAATTTCGAAAATTATTTATTTCAAATGTTAGAAAGATCAAAACTTTTTTCCTTTGAATAGCATTTTTCAACTTGAATTAAATTAATTTATATATACCATACTTAAACTTTCGTTCCGTCTTTATGCTTCAGATGAAAATTTGGTTCCAAAACAGGCGTACAAAATGGAAAAAGCACAACGAGTGGATACCAGCGCGGTAATGCCGCCGAGTACCAGCATTGAGTCCGGTGATATCCAATAAATATTCCATATTCTCTTTCTTTTTCTCTTCAGCATCATCAGTATCATCTTCATCGTTATCATTATCATCGCCCATAGTATCGATAGCAACAACAACTTGTTTAGCATTTCCGGATCACTTCATTTTACCGACTTCAACAGCGATGATATTCACTTTGCCATATACAATATTTACCCTCTCAGTAATACTTTTTATACTCAGCCAGCATCATCAGCACTGCCCTGACTTTTTCGTCTGTCTCTGCACTAAGGTCAATCAGCTGAATTCATTTATGAACATTTCCATTTTTGATTGGCTTGACGCTTTTTCAACAGTAAATATTTGCGTTTATTTATATCTCTCTGTAAAATATAGAAAATAGACAATCTGTTGATTTTATCAGCTGTTTAAATGCATCGTGAAGTGCTACTGACAGTTTATTAAGCCTAAATGCAACTTTATAAACACAGAAAAAATGCACCATTTTTTGCTAATCCTCTCTTTCTTGTTTTAAAATTATCAAATTTTATGAATTTTTTCATACTTCCTTATGTGAATTTCAAATTGTTCTTTTGTTCTTGAAATTTTTATCGAACCAATTAAGAACAAATTCATGAAATTTGATAATTTTAGCTATATTTCAAATATTTCAGGATGAATTCATATTCAAATTCTATAAAAATACTCAAATTCCTATTTCAAAAAAAAAAAAAAAAGCAATGCATAAAAATAGTTCAAATGGATGAATCTAGTATGGAAGAAGAAAGACAAGTGATAAAAGACCTGAAAACGACCGATCATCTGTTTTCTTTTTCCATTATCTTGCATCTATCATCGTTTACTGCTAAGCCATGCATTTTGTACATTTCTGCCTTTTGTACGATGTTTGAAAGAAAGATACAAAAATTATTATTAACATCAATTATTCAGTATCGGTACTAAATATCATTTCATAAAGAACAATGTAATTCCACATCTTGCTGAAATCAATAGCATTCGAAATTTATGGTTGATAAATTATATAATTATAATAAATAGCTGCTAAAAACTACATGCTGGTTCACAAACAAACTACTGTTCATAATTTTACTCTTTTATCAGTTGAAATTAACGTTGAAAAATACATTATTTTATATTTTTCACTCATTGTCAGATTGTAAACTAATTTTTTGACGACAACCACATTTTATGATCAAAAAATCATATGCTTATTGTTTTGAAATTCGACTCAGAACTTCAAAACACTTTTTCTTTTTATATTCAATTTTCAAATCGAAAGTATTCTTGTGCCGCCGTCAATTTTCATCTCTTGTTGTTTTACAAAATGAACTTGAACAACTCGGACAAAATATTCTTGCTCATTTTGCGCTTTCACGATTACTTTCTTAAAAGGAACCATTCTTCAGAATGTGTCCTTTATGAACAGTTTAATTTATATTTATATATCTAAATTACAACCGATCTCCATTTACTTGCTTGCAGCGCTATGACAATATGAATGAACACTGACGTAAAAATGATATAAATATTTTTTTTCATTCCGTTATGTAGAAACTGTGTCTTCCCTATATACCAAAATATATATACTAATGTTTAGTTGGCACTTGACACTCTTCTATCAAATTATTTATAATCACAGATAAATAAGCAATCAATTGGAAAAAAATTGATTTTGCAGATGATACAAATAATTTTAGCGATGCCACCTTAAACATGAAATAGGAAAGTTTGGTTTGATTTGGTTAATAAAGACGAAAATTTAATGATCATCTGAGATTAATTAAGTGTTCATCGTTTCATCAAACAACACATACAGCAAAACAGCGCATTTTTCTTGTCTTAGTGCTTTTTAATTGCTTCATATTCTTTTAATAACCATTTTTCCAGACATTTTTTCTTAATTCTTCAAAAATTGTTTAACTATTTCGAAATTCTTCTAGGAAATTTGAAGGGAAGTTAATTGGATAGACGAAAAAAGCGAACTGCTTATTCCAAAAACTTTTGCAAATGTCAGCAATCTCTCCAGTAGCATACTTTTGAAGATTATTGACAGATAAATTCAAGAAAAAATATTCTTTGAGGTCTTTTTAGAACAATCTCAATATGAATGAAATACTGAATTCGAATTCACGTAAATTTATTGCAAAATTCCGAAATTAAGTCTTTGTGGAATTTAGGAAAAAAGAAATCTAAATATCGAAGCACCAACACTGCACATAGAACTGTTTGATCCTTCCCGTTACCAGTTTTGTTGCGCAAAATCATGCTGAGTTTCTTGGCTGTCAGACGGATGAAGTTTGTTGGTTTGATTTAAATGCAGTAGTTAATCTGTTACTGCATAAATGAAATATCTTACTGCAAAAGAATTTTTCAACAGAGCAAGGAAAAATGGCTAGAACAAGTTGAAACAATAAAATTTGTTAGTACAAAGAATTTCAAATTATTTCAATTGTTATTTGTCAGAAATATGCATTGCATACCAACAACATTGCTTTTAATAACTATTGATAAATATTAAAATCAGCAATTGACAATATATAAAAAGAATCGCTTCCAGTGATTCTTTTTATATGTGTTAAAGTAGTTATTATTACTTTTCATCGTTTCTTGATTAGGTTTAAATTACCTTGAGGCAACGCTACTACAAAACATATGGTATATGAAAAGTAAATTATTAATAAATATTAGAAAGCTGATATCGCTGCCAAGTTTTATTAAGTTTCTTAAACATCAAATAGTAAAAATTAATTGCAGTATGAAATAGATTATCAGAATCGGAAAGAGTTTGTTTCATAAGTTAGAATCGGACAATAGATCTGGTAAGCATAATCGCAGTTATATTAGTCTCATGAGACAATTAAATAAGTAGCTAGTAATAAATTAGAAATTGGCTAGCAATAAGAAATGACACCTATTGCTGTGAGAGAGAATTTGAAAATCACTTACTTACCCATAATTCTAGATCGAAAGAACAGAAATGAGAGAGTATACTGAAGTTATTCTTCAGTGTTTCTTACTTTGAATAAATGAATCTTATAATTTTGAAAAATTGGACGAAAATTAAACAATGAATGGAATAAAAGATTACATCTCAGGAATATTCAGCAAAACTGAGCTGCAAATTAGTCAGTAGCCGACCATATCAAATAAGTAGTTGAAAATTGAAATGAATTTTTTTCTCAGAATTAACCAGATCAGACCGTTTCGCTTGATAGAAAGGGTTTAACATCGTGAACTCTGAGAAGGACCATCAATTCATTTCAGTCTCTCTTACACCGCATTGATTGTCAAACACTCTTGGTAAGAACTATTCAAAATCAGTGCTTAACCATTCGATACGATAAATTCTCGAAGCCATTAAAGCTTTTGTTCCACTATTTGATTTTAAACTAGTAGTTGATAATTTTATATTCTATAACAGCAAGTTGAAATATAACCGAAAGATTACACGACTTCCAATATAAATATGCTTACTGATAAACATGAACGTTCTCCATTTTTCTTATATCATTTTGGACACGCGAAATTGGAGATGATTTTATGATGATGTTCAGCCATTGATTGATGAAAAGACGCTTCAAGTTCAAAGTATGTATTAGTTGTTATGCTTGAAGTGACCGACGGTTTACAACACTCTTTTCAGTTTCGTTCTTCACATTTTTTTATACCATCATGGATTAATTTGTCTAAACACAGAATTCAAAAATTGCATCGTTAAGGTGATAAAGATAATGGACATCAAAAGAAACAGAAGAAAAAAAAAAAAAAAAAAAACTTCAATGAATGAATATCCGGATAATTTCAGTATTTCAATAAATGAGAGGGAATTTTTATAACTATATTGTTTTTACAAACCATCTGTTTTTTTTTTTTTTTTTTTTTTTTTCCTCGCCTTGTCTTAAAAAAAAAAAAAAAAAAAAAAAATTGTATAATTTCGGAATTCTTCGATTCTTCCTTTGAAGTCTTTGAACAGACTAATTTCTTTGGAATTAAGAAAGCCATCTCTTAGATTTGCTCAATTACATTCTCATTCAAAAAATCCAACAAAACAGCTAACAATGATGCTTTATATTTAAAATTTCTTAAATTAAAAAAAAATTTTAATTAGACCAGAAAGCTTGGAAAAAATCTTCATATTTTTTTATATTTTTTAACAATAATAATGATTAATAAGAGAAATATAAAGCTTACAAAGTATTACTGTAGATACTAGCCCGCGCACATGCAAGATGAGCATAATATACTGGAGCAGGTATGGAAACTGATCGATTACAACGGGCATATAAATGACAAAGTGCAAAGGTCAATTGCTGAAAAAAAGTGAACTCTGTTTAGCCTATTTTCAAGAAATTCCGATGAAGGTATTTAAACTTGTCTTACTTTGGACTCAATTAACGTCAAAGACCCTATTGCTGATATTTATAATTTTCTTTTTTTGCTCTGATCGGATTTGTTGACGATTAATTAAAATTA
>KZ269996.1:0-43238 GCA_002249935.1 Onchocerca flexuosa | reverse complement strand
AAACGTCGCAGTTCTTTCTCTACAGAAAAAGCATCCATCCAGCAAACATTCGAGCAAGATTTTCTGGATTACTCGCCTCTTTAATCAGATGAGAAACCTAAAAAACCGCCACAAAATTTCGGAACGAGGGATTTCAAATTTAGTCAGGAAGAGTTGATACTTTGCTCTCATATTCTATATCATAAACCATAATTCGGTATCAGCGAAGAATAGCTGCCAGGTGAGTATGAATAAAATCTGGTAAAAGAATTTCATAATTTTGTATGCAAAGCTACTTGATTACCTGTTGCGATGCATCCATGTAAATTCTATTTTCCATTCCTGCCAATTTATCGCGCAACCTACAAACCGCAAGGGTTGCAGACTGACTGCCATTTTCACCACCAAGATACTTCACCAATTAGCGCCTATAAGTTTCAAAGAGATATATTTTCGAATGATATTTTGGTACATACTACTTGCATAACACTGATATTTCTGAAAACTAGTGTAAGGAAAAGCAAATAAACCTGAGAGTTTTTCTGCAAACGATCCAAATTGTCCACTGCTACATTCTTAAATTTTCCATTGACACCCTCAATCAATATTGGATCAATCATTTCTCTTGTCGTTCAGGTACTAGCAAATTACGCTTTCCGAATTCAAACACCATTCCTTGGAATCACAAAACAGAGATTAAAGTAATTATAAATTTCATATTTTTTTACAGAATGAGAGAATTAGGACCAAAAAATACTTCGGAAAGATGGAAATCAAACATTATCGAGATCAATATAGAAGAGTCGACCGGTTTCTTTTTCAATTATGATATTATTCAGGTGACGATCACCCAAACCAACGATATAACCCATTATAACAAAAAGACTTCAAAAGATAAAATCTATGAAACACATGTCAACAACAATGAAGAATTATACCGATAGACCATCGGGCGAGAGATATTGTATAGTCTTTGATACGAAAGAACCATTCAAGTGGATTCGGGAAACTATCATAAAAGAAGTGTCGAAACACAGGATGAATGCCCTTACATATTTCTTCGCAAGTTTCCACAAGATTGGATTGATTTGCACGAGCCTGCACCATATACAGCAGTAATATATAAGATAAGCACATGGAATAACTAAGACAAAGCATATGCAATCTTAATTCTATAATATCCCATACTGCATTATCCGCATTGCAGGATATAAAAATCGTATACTAACAAATCTTTGTATTATCAAAATATGTTCAAAAGAAAATCCGGAAAAAATATCTCAGAAAGTTTGAAACGTGCAGCAGCTGCCCTCATTTCAAGAGGATAAAGCTTTTTGTGCATACCACTTTTCTAATCCGCACCACAAATATAATTACCTAAATCAGGCAACACTTAATAGCTATTTTTATTTACACTCACTGATTAGTGTATTTATTTCATCAACTATTTCAGTTTTCGTTTAGTAATAATGATAAAAATTGAAATGTTGCTAAAACTCTTCAAATTTCTATAATATTCTAAGGTTTATAATTTCCTCTTTGCTCCCATAATAACTGAAAAAACAGAAAATCGAGAAAATTACATATTTAGAGTTGTATTTCACGATGTTAAATCAATTGATCAAATAGAATATTTAAATCAAAAAAAGTAAAGAGATCATTTAATACTCACAAAGTGAAACTGTCCCTAAACAAAATTCGATTACTCCAGCACTCGAATTAATTGGTATGACATGATAAGTACGTAGCGGAAACGTTTTGTCTCCATTCATCAGCAGAATGTTTACCACTGTAAAAAGTTGTTCAACAAGCGAGTACTGTCGTAAATCATCGTTCTAAAACGTTTTGTACAAATTAATAATTTTATAGATTGAACGCAAACAAAAAATGTTATCTGCAGACTTTGAAAATCAATTTGCGAACTTTTCCATCACTTCCACTTACAGTAATTATTGTTGGTTGTGTTATACCATCCGACATTGTAACCAGTGATTCAATTTTAATAAAAGTGATAAGCTGAGAAGAATCATCAGTCAACTGAAACACATGTCAACTTAAAAAAAAAGAATAATTTTTTTTCCTCAAGACAAAATCAAAAATGGTATCTTAAATTTCCAAAATTTCTCAATTAAAATTGACTGACCGGTTGTTCGATAGCCGGAATGGGAACATTTCGAAGGCTTTCAGCTTCGCTTAACAACAAAGAATCAGCAATGGAAGCTGTTGATCCTGTAATAACGCACAGAAAATCGAATAAAGAAAAAGCCAATACACAGTAATCACTTAACGCCAATTTCCAGAAACTTACTTGCGTATTTTTTATTCTGAAACGTTCTGACAGATGTAATTGCAAAACTGCGCGTACAAAGAAAATGCCTTTCTCATGATCTCTATTGGATTTCTGAGTGGTTTAACAATCCATCCTAGTTGTTTTCTTATTATATTTATGGATGTTGTTCTTGATAATTATATAGTCGCCTTTAATTGAAATTAGAAACAAGTTTGGGAACCAGGATATTTCTGTCGTTACAGTACTGCACCAGTTTTTTTTCTTCAGACATCTTTTCTTTTTGAATTCGTTTTTCTTCAAGCAACTTTCCTTGCTCCAGCATTTTTCCTTGTCTATAAATACGCTATCAAACATGTGCTATGAACATTATCCCTCTCTGGTTCCTTCTAAATATAACAGCAACTTCTTTTCTGCTGAGTTTCATCTTTTAACTATCACTTTGATCTTTATCAACACTAAAAAAAAAAGGAAAAAAAGAATTGTTGTCAACTATTCTAAGATGATAAGAACAAACTTTGGAAAGTAGAATACGAAAAAAGGACTGAAACATATGAGCCCAATATAAGTCTGTGTCTCTGGGTTCACATTGAAATCCAACAAACCTGACAGCTTGAAGCTTTTCTTCCCTTATTGCTCTTATCTCTTCTTCCCATTTTTTTATTGCTGTTTTTTTAACTTTAAATGTTGCAGAAGAACAATAATCCTCCAGCAATAATAATTTCTTTTCAACATATATTGCAAGCCTTTTATGAACTTCTGCTAACAACAAAACGTTTTCATGACCAGCGTTTAATGTTTTTTCTACAGCCTGAACAATACTTGTAACTGTCTGATTTTAATATCCTTTCGCGAAATAATATCAAAAAATACAAAAAATACAAAAAAAAGAAAAAAAAAAACTAAGTAAAGCATAATATATCTGAAGTTTTCATCTATATAAGAAACTAGACTCTCTGATGGCGAATTCAGTAGCAAAAATGAACATAATTATATCAGAAAAATAAATTGCAACAGAATATTTTAATTTCGAAGATATGTACCATTTTTAAAGCATCAATGGCTAAATCTGACCTACACGCTTCCATATCAAATTCAGCTAGTAGCATTCGAGCTCTGACCGAAAGCTCTAAAAAATTATCGTTGTCTGACTTTGCACTGCAAATCTGCGACAAAAGTAACCGCGTGCTTCTTCATATCCACATTTTTTTAAGATACGAGCTTTTGTGATGTCGTATTCACGAAACACATTCTCATCAATATCCACAAATTTCCGATATTTTTCAATAATTTGGAGAGCCCGCTGAAAAAAGAACATCATGGAAAGCGAGGAGCAAAAAACAGAAATCACAGGTTATAGAGCTCACTTCGTAGGCATTCTTTTTGCAAAGATACTCGGCTCGAGCAATAATCATCGGAGTAAGGATTCGTACTGGAACATGTTCATTCTCATATTTGCATACTATCCACGGGCAACTCATTATGGAGCCTCGTATTGGAGATGTGTTTAGCTGCACTAAATCATTCATTTCACAATAATGGCTTAAATCGTGCAATAAGTCTCGAGGTACGATCCACGATTTGGCAATTTCATCACACTTAATCTTCCTGAAACAAAATTTAATCATAACGAGAAAATTTCGAGTAAAATGATACTTGAATTTATCCTTAAAATTGAAAATAAACATCTGCTCCGTTATGAGCAAAAAGAGACTGATTAATATCACCTGAAAATCTTTCGCAGATCGCCATTAAAGCAGAAGATGCAGAAACTCACATGGCAGTATCACACAACAGTTGAGATAATTCCGATTCTTTTTTTACCTGAGTGAACATTATAGAATATATCTGACGACCAGTGTTTTCCTTGAAATATCTTCAAAAGGAAATAGAAATATGGTAAAATAATCAAAAAAAAAAAAAAAAAAAAAAAAAAAGAAAAAGAAAAACTTTCGTCAAGGAAACTTTCGAAATCTCCAAGATAACAGTAAATTCATTAACAATAAACAATACATTTTTAAGAAACTTCTGTCCCACTGTTGGAGTTCAACACAAGCAACATTCGCCATTTCGTGGAATTCCGATGGGATATCTAAACCGGCATAATAAAATGCTAAAGAGCGAAAAATCATGTGACACTGAAATCATTAGCTAGCAATTGTAAAAAAAAAAGGTGTATTTGTCGTCTATAACCAGTTTAAAACATAGAAATTTATAGGTTCAGGAAAACAACAGCTTAAAACTTAAAAATTTATGGGCCCAGGAAAACAAAAGAACTTTAAATTCTGTAGGTCAATGAATTCAAATAGAAAGCAAAGCCATATTTTGAGACTGGAAAATTATAAATCAAAATTAACTCGACTATTATCTTTTATCTGCAAAGAAAGTGGACGTAATGAATCTGCATCATCCATTTTCGTCAGTATTTCCATAAACAATTCAGCTGGTTTGTCAGTACTTTCTTTTCCATCAAACAGGTCAAAAAATCCACGATTTCCATTTAAAGTATGCATGATTGGCCGCATTGGATCGCTCAATCTAAAAAAAAGAAATATTCGAAAAAAGGAAAAAAATGCTTTCACATTCTATTCAGTATTCATAATAATTCAGTGTAATCCACTTCTCATTCTAACAAAAACATGCACAGATATTTTAATCCATAAACATATGTAGTGAAAGATCTATCAATTTTTCAGATGGGTTCATAAGTAAAAGGAACATGCAAATATCAACTATAATCCGAAAAATACTGAACATAAGCGATATTTACCGATCGAGATGACAATGAAGAAAGTAGGCAGCATCGTTGGTCATATTAATTTCCAAACAAACTTTTGATAACTTCGATAAATCAAACGGTAATCTTCGGAAATCTAGCTCCAACGCCAAATTTACACATGCTTGTCGAATACATGCCACTATTACAACTACTAATGGGTAATCTACAATTTTCAATAAATACAAGAAAACTGTGCAAAATTTTAAAAGCTGTGAAGACTTTCATTTGAATTGCTAAGAAAATTTTTAAATGATTATGGCATAAACTGGAATTTACCATTTCTAATCAACCTTTCAGGAAAATTCGCGAGTAAATAATTCACATCTACACAAAACTTTGACATATTTTGTCCTTCATTGTATATTCTGGGCGAAAAGATGAGGCAGCAAATTGAAAGCAAAAGAAGGCTGCAGAAAAGAAATCATTAAATTTATAAAGAAAATGTATTTCACTCCTTTGAATACCAATATGAAGCATATTAAACAGCTTGATTATTTAAGGTAATGAATCACTATTGGTAGTATGATATCTCTAGACAGAAACATAAGTAGAATTTTAGAGGAAGATCATGATGTCAGCGTTAACCTATTTTGTTTAAATCATTCCCTGATGATCAAATGTATATGATTCGTATCAAATCGTTTTAGCTATGCAAGATTTAACAATGTCTTCAGTTGACGAAACTTTGCAGATTGTGACTTGGTACATTTCCATACGGTCATTTCTCAGTTCTATGAAAAATGATTTAAAAATCTTCTGTGAAGAGAAATTTTAGACATTTGTGGTAAATAAAATAAAACTTGGAATCTCGAAGCTAAATCAACTAACAACATATTTTGCAATTTTCAATAAATTGTTGGCATACGATAAATGCAGAAGGCCAACAAATCGTTCAAAGTAATAAAGCACAAAAGTTTCTGCATTATCACCAATTTTTTGTAACATTCCCTGACATTATTAAAATTGACAGTTTATATGAAAAGCTTGTAAAAATTTAGGAAGTTAATAACTGAAAACCCATCCGTAATTAACAAAGCAGTATTTAGAAAAAATTTCAAAAACTAAACAATGTGACAGAGAGCACGGTTTTAAGCTGCAAACTTTTTTCTGCTAAAGGACTCACCGAATCGTCTTCAACAATCTCATATTGACGCTACCGTCGCTAAATGAATTATTCACACATAAGATAAAAGTAGAGCTTGACAGGATTTGACATACGTACCAATAGACTTCACATGGATATAACTCACTAAAAACTTATTTCATCCAGAGAATGGTAGGAAATGGTTTTAGAGCTTAATTTCGAAATGCTTGAGATAATCAATATAACTAAAGTTACAAACTTACAAAGGGTTAAAAAATAGTTCACGCAAAGACAATGCAATCAATTCTTCCAATTTAACATTCGTCGGAAAAACATGATAGTATGAGCTCGTGTGAGAAGAATCGAAACGAGTTAAACATGGAGCAATATATTTTCGCAAAGTGGGATATTTCGACCAAACTTGTAGTATCTGATTCAATACGTCTGGTGCATCTATGAAACAAACTAGATAAATCTAACAGTTATTGATTTCAATAAGCATCAATAATCTCAAAAAATAAAAAACAAATAAAAATAAACTAGAAAAAGCACTCGAACTCAAAAGAGAAAAATACCACTAGCCTTTAACGTTTAGCTTGCCAAAATTCTCATACAGCCACTTCCAGTATGCTTTGCAAAGTAAGAAATTGAAGCAACCGAAGGATTCCTAAATATTAGGCTTACTTCAATTCAATATTATCGAAAAAATACAATCTTATAGTTTATTCATATTGTTTGATAATAAATGGTGAAAAAATTTATTCATGAATCACCTTGAACAAGTATTCAATTCGAAAATAACTTTTTTCAAAGTTTTTCATGTTAATCCGTGTCATGATTTCTTCTCTACAGTAAGAATTTTCTATGAAGACATCGAAAACACAGTGTGCCTTTTCCACTGCCAAATCATGGTGTAATTCCAGCAATAAATTATAAAGATCAAACCAGCTACCCAACAAATAAGTGATATTCTTAGTACTGGAAAAAATATCAAAAAAAAAAAAATATATCTCAAAACTAAGGATTTTTTAAAGGAATTTTGATAAAATCTGATCATTCATCGACTGTTTACCAGGACATAACTAATACATAAAACTTATCTATTGCAAATGAGTTTATCATCTGCTTAATTTTGATCACTTCACGTGAGGGAAATGGAGATGATGGGAGCATGCTGCATCAGTACCTGTTTCTTAACTATTCTCCATTTCCCTCTCTCTCGACATATTAGTTAATAAAGTATTTATAATGGCGAAATCTTTATTACACTGAAATCTCTTACGGAAGGATAACTATTACTCATATCAAATCACAAGTAAAATTTGATAATCTCATTGTAAAATCCATTCGATATTATAATCATATTGAAATACGCTATTCCAGAGGCATAATCACTCTAAAAATTTTTTGAATTTGTTACCATGCACTCGCCAAGCAACTTCTAGCAGCTAGTGCACAAAGTGTTGCACAGTTCTCAATGATGAAAAGCTTCATCGAAATGTTGCATGTACTTAAATCACATTTCAAGAAATTTTTTAAAGCTCGAAATGTCAGAAATTCATATCCTAGGAATTGGCAACATCGCAAAAGCTTTCGTAATTTCACAAAAAAACAACATAAGTTCATCGTTATAGCTGCAAAAATGATTTTTTGAAATCTGATCGGTCAAACAATTCACTCAATCTAAAATTTCTTCCCATTAAATATTTGCACAATGTATTAAAAGAAATGAAGGATTGGACAGTCAAAATCCAATTTTAAGAAAAATATTCGTCCGTAAAGATGTTTTGAGATTATTTATATATTAAATCTACGCTAAAAGATAGATAAATCAGAACTAACATTTTTTCCTGAACAAGAAAAAGTATATCCAGATATATTATGTGTGATGTAATTATTTCTTCTGCATTTAAGTAACTTTGAAATAATTGCTTGTTAGAGGAAATTTTTTGTATGACTTCAACTCTCCTGCAAAAACAAGTGGGATTAAAAACAAGTATTGCTTTCACTCGAAGTATACAAAAAAGCAGTATCAATTTACCTCAATTCATCTGTCGGCAGAAAACCGTCATTTAATACAGGTTGCACTACATAACAAATGATAGCTGCTTCAAGGAACAAATCGATTACAGCATCAAATGTCGGGAAAATTCTTATCAATTGCTAAAAATCGATGGAATCGTATATCTGAAGATAAAGTAAAGCACTGAAGTGCTGAAGTCAACAAAAAGATTTAGCTGAAGGAATTATTTACTAGCACACAACCTCATACCTGAGAAATTATTCCTGTCACAAAAGAATAATTGACTTTTTTTGGAATTAAGAAAATGATTTCAAATACCTTGTACAAGCATGATGTTCTTCTACCTAAATTTGTAGTAAAAAATTATATATTTCAGAATAAAGATGTTGAAAAATCAAAAACCTGAAAAATTCAAGTATGAAATATGATTGGAAAATGATAATCCTTTACCGGTAGATAGGTAAGAATCAGCTCTGCGATAATAAGTTCATTCACATTTCTTTCCGATTTGTTTTCTTCAGCTTCTAACATAACCGTTACAGCAAAGGTACTGGAAACGTATATATATGTATATATATATATATATATACATCAAAGTCACAGTAAAATATTAGTCGATAAACCCGAAAATGTTGACGGTTAAGAAGAAAACCAGCGGACACACATGCATGTCCGAATGAACGGAGATTGAACCGTACTTCATGTTTTTTTACAAACAAAAATCAAACCGCAACATGGTTACGAATTTTCGTCTTTCTGTCATAGTACCATGTTGGATAAATGGTTCAACAATAAATACGGCTTCACGAAATGAACTGCAACAGTGAACTGCTTCATTAACATAATTCAACACAATTTCCGATGCTGTCTCAGATCTATTTGACAATCCCTTATTCCAGTCCCAAACCAAAACTTCATGGATTCAAAAGTTTTTTTTTTGTACATTCTTAAGAGAATTCTTGAACTTTTTGAAAAATATTATCCGCCATGTCTTCAAAATATGTTACATGAATGCATCATATTAGTAATGGATAAAAAAAAAACACAACATTAAAAAAAAAATTAAAAAATATGAACCATAAATGGAAACTTGAACAACTTAAAAAAAAACCCACCTTTTTATCAGCAAATCCATTTTTATGGTCAATCAATTGTTGTAGTGTCATTTCTTTTAGCTTCAAACAAATAGTATTTTTTAATCCTTTGTCTGCTGCTTGCCAACTACCTTCAGTTCCTAATGTCAATAACCATTCATCAACACCAGTCAATTTATCGCTGCGAATAATTCGTGGAAGATCCAAAGACATAACCTATGTGAATTAGAAACGCTGAAAACCGGAGAACAAACGAAGCATATGGTTAATTAACATATAGATAATTTTTTTCTGCACAATATACAATTATTAATTTTCAATAAAAAATTGAAACAACAGCAATCAAAACGAATGCCTGCAGTACACTTAACAGAGGATCACATTCGGCGCAAAATGGGTAGAAGTGAGAAAATAGGTTTTGCACTGTGAAAAATAAATTGATCTGATCCCGTTCTGAATAGAAAAATTAATATAAAGTAAAATAAATCATGTGATATGTATATTAATTTACAGTCAACGAGAAAAAAACTCTACATCTTCACAAATTTTTCTTTGCTTCGAATAGCTCCATAGTTTTTCTTACTCAAATCCTAATGTAAAAAGCGTGATCAGCAAGTAAAATGTGAATAAGATACATTTTTTCAGAAATTTAATTCATGAGTTACAATATCTTCACTAAAAATTAAAACTTTGCGAATTCGACTGGCAAAAATAAACCGATTTAGCAGTGACCTTATCACTGGGAAGTATATAGTGAGATGAATTCGCAAACATAGTTTTTCTTTCAGTTTGCTTCTTAATCTAATACAGTACATGTGCAACCAACATTAAAACTTACGAAGTATTTCCGAATCTGTACTTCCCAATTTTAGACTTCGCCATAATTCCATAAGATTCTTTCCGACAAAATCCATCAGTTCGCGGATAAAATATTTTTTTTGCAGCAATGCGACATGGTATTTCGGAAATGGGAGCTGCACAAAGACTCATAAGATAACGCTCTAATTTACTAATATCTGTAATTTGGTTCCTTTATTATTTTCTACTTCCTGTTAAGCTACATAACAATTTTTTAAAGCCTTCGTTTCCAAACTTTAACGATTTAGATGGCTTCAGCTGAATCAATAAAATAATTTTCTCGTTCTTCTCAATAAATCAAGAAAGGAAAAAATCAAAATCTTAAACTAATTTCACCTTCACTGAATCCTAGAAATACTTACCTCATTTGGGAGACTCAAGCTGAAAATCTGGTTTAAAGCACAGTATTTCTAAAACTGCATTTACTGGCACATTTCCTGGTTTCACTGAAGCCTTCAAGATGAATTTCAGTGCTGCACATCGAAAACTCCATTCCTTCACTGCAGTTTCATCAATAGGCCTGTTTCAAATACTGAATGTTCATAAGAAAATTAAACAAAATACTGATTCGACTTCCCCGAAATGATGTTAATTAAAGATAAAAAGTAAAAAAAAAAAAAAGGAAGAAGTGTACTGGATTTCAAAGTGTTCATCGAATTCGAAATTACTCACATGAGCCAGAAAAAAGGCGACTTCGGCTGTGCAAATATTCAGACGATTTATGTTGCTCCAGATGATTTCCATCACGTTGGTATCCTTTAATTCTCATCTCTTCGCACCTGTAGTTAGAAATAAAAGTTAGAAAATAAAAATTGAAAATGAACTTTATTACTAAAAAAAAAGTCACATATAATAAAACCGCTAACATATCAAAATGACATACAAGGAATTATGATTTTGTGTAGCAAACGGACTGCATATTTGAAACACTTTGAGATTGTGAGTGTAGCACTGAAAGTGTAAATTCCCACAGATATGTACAGTATTCCTTTTCAAGTAGTTCTATAACAGATGACACAGCAATAGATGTTACAGCTCTCAAATACCAAATCAGCAATCGTTCTCTGAAAATTGTTTATCGATTTTAAATTCTTAAATTTTATATTATATTTGCATCAGAACCTGAACTTAAAAAGAAAACATTCATGCCAATTGTAGAAATTTTGTCATTAAAAAAGATTTACAAAAAGAGTTCAAATGTTTCACAGCCATTTAATACCTACAGAGTTCAAATGTTTCACAGCCATTTAACACCTACCAAAATCGACATGGAAGCTAAATAATTAAGTTACCTGTGCACTGAAATCAATAACTGAACGAAATTTACGAAAAGTTCTTTTTTAATTTGAAGTGGTAAACGATGACTCCATCGAACAAAAAGTTTTTCAATTAGTTGGCACCTAGAACAAAAAGTATCGCCATTGCAGAAGTGTAGACATTATCATTAGTCATAGTAATCAAATCGAAAGGAGCACTTGTAATTATTTCGATATAAAATAAGAATGCAATTATATCGGATACAAAAAAGGGCAAAACTGCCAAAATGTGAACAAACAAACCATCGTTCATCTTTTTCTGTAAATAGCAGATCATCAAAATGTGAATTACCAATGCTTTGCGAAATATTAAAAGTAATCTAGCTAATAAACTGACAACTTCATTTAGTAACAATTGCACTTGTTCTGTTCTGCAACGAAAATCAAGCATAGAAAGATAAAATATTTTGTCTTCTTCAAATGGTAGAAGATTAAATGTGCTGCGTTCACTCCATCGCGAGATACACATCAGATTACCAGCTTACAACAATCTGACTCAAAAATTTCCGATATGTACATTTGTGAAGTATCGATAATCTATTCATACAGTTAACAACCGAATCCAGAATAAGATTTAATAAGGCAGTCAATGAATTCGACAATAGTGGAGAACAAGGAATGCAATCCGGGTGATGCATTATGAATATAATTTCAATGAATTTGGACTGCTGTAAAACAAGTATAATAAGGTCCATCGTTTGTTCAAAAAGATGAAATAATTGTGAATAATGCAAGACACTCACAATCCATAATTATTATAAAAGTTGTCAGTTAATGCGATTGCCTCTTCCTGACTCTCAGCCACACTAAAAATCAGCTGTTAAATTATCAGCTACTAGACCCACTGAGTATAAAAAAAAATATCATGTTTGTAATGTTCACCTCATTCAATGACGACATCAGTTTGTCAGTGAATTTTCGTGACTGCCATAACAAAATTGTATCCGTCCATGCTCGACCAATTAAATCAGAAAGTTCCTCAGATTGCTAGAAAACAAAATGCATCAAGATTTAGGACTGGCATTTTTGCGAACACAATAAAATAATTCAATAACTATAAACCGTGCTCATTAAATACCAATTTTTTGCTCCGAATTCAAACAAAAGTTCATTGAAAATACGCAGAAGGTTGACATACAAATCATCGGACAGCATGAAAGTTTTATTACTCGTATGCAAGCTAAGCCTGGAAAATAATAAAGCTTTACATATTATCAACGGGAAAAATCAACAATAAAACGATTATACAAAGGTATTTTTGTAAACCAGATTATTGGTATTTTTACATTTCTTGAAATAATAACATTTCCGCTGGTCTAAAAGGAAAAGCTGTCATTTCAAATTAAAACTGAAAGCTTTTTGGTATATAAAGTACACTTACAAATACTTTCTTAACATTTCCGCGATTTTTCTAGTCATCTGCTCTACAAGCAACATGAGACCACAATATTTGGCAACACGAGCTACTCGTAAAAGAATCCAAGAACAAGTGCGCAAAGTACAATTGTAATCACGTATATCAACATGGTGAAGACAGAATTCCATGCAGTTCGTCCACAAGTCTGGAAAAAACTACTGAATTTAAGTACGATAATTGGAAAAAGCAAGAAATTTTTCTTATGAATAGTTCATCTTTACCATAACAAAGATAAGGTCTCAAAATCAAAATCGAATTCTTTTCCAACAGCAATGCTAATAAAGCAGTGATGTCTGCAGCGAAATTTCGATGTATAATACCAAACATATTGTCCATAACTTGCCGTCTTCTTGAAAACGTATAACGCAGAAGTTTTAGTAAATAATCCATGACAGTAACTATGTCGACAGTGTCTATAAATCCATCTGATCTTGAATCAGTTTCATAAAAATGTTAGAAAAAGTATTGCTCATGTATTGATAAGAATGTGTTGCTACATGTTTGACAAAATCATTCAATCATTACATAAAAGTAGCGTATATGGAACTGGACTCACCAATTTTCGTGACAAAATGCCATAAGGCAGTTTTGAATGCTTCAAAAGCTCGTCCATCAAATTTCTTTATTGTTGTGGGGGTATGATTTTATACTATTGTCTGTTTTCTCATGATTTTACTAATTTTCTTGACTTATATATTCGGAAATGAGGACAAATAATCTAATGAATTTATTCAGTAGTTTTAATCTTCCGACTCAAATATATATTTCGTTAGGCTATAGATCACTGGACTATAAATAGGGAAGAGCGTTACTCGCACTGCGCAACCGCCCAGCTTCTTCAAGAATTGATTATGATCAAAGCTGAATAAGTGGCCATCCGTCTGTAAGGCATTTAGGAATGTTTCGTTTCCCAATATAAGATGCAGTATTTCCCAATCACCCTTAATATTTTATGCCGTTTATCATATTGTTACAATTTTTGGCAATGCTTTTACAAAAATATAACCAAAAGTCTGGAGCAAAATAAAGGATACTAAACAATTTGCGTACAGTTGTTAGAACTCCGTCCGCATCACAAATTTCTTTCAGCCGTTTCGCTAACGGAGCAAAAGCCATTATGTTACGTCTGAAAAAAGAATTTCCAGGATTCGTTTTATACGTTACGACTTGTACACGATTTTTATTTTACGATAGCTTTCATTTTGATCTCGGTATATTCATTTTTACTAGCGTATCATGATCATAACTATGATCAAGGATCGGCAACATTTAAGAAAAGGAAACAATTGTAAGTAAGCGTCAAAATGTGACACTTAATACCCTTCAGGAAAAGCATAAATAGACAAGAATATGCCTCGCTGATGCAGAGTTAAGAACAGAAGTACAAATAAATCATCATACGAACCATCAATACGGCATACCAAAGAAACAACGTAATTTACGTAGAAGACACGTCGCACAAACTATCTAAAACACCCACAATATCAAACCCCTCATAAGCTCACTACATCAAATACGTGCAATATAAAACAGATAAGCGCAAAAAAAAAATTTGAAATTTCAAAAACCCGTTGAGCGAAACATAGCCGCATAATGCAAACATCCGATCTCAGTAGATTTAACCAGTTTGGAAGGCAGTTTTCTAATTTGTGTATCGGAAGGAATTGGGTCGGCTTTTTTTTTTTTTTTTTTTGGAAATCTAATTATTCTGTAAGTTTTTAAGTGAGTTAGAGTTCCCACATCTTACAGAAAATGCTTTATATTATGTTTATAAACAGCAGAGAATAGGGAACCAATACGTACCATATATATCGGCTTTTTTAATCCTTGTCGATTTAGAATCCATTTTCTATAATTGATGATTCCTCGAACTAAGTGCCGATTCGTCTTTGGGATTTTCTAGTTTCTTGCAGTATGTGCTGGTGAATATCATGCAAATGCATTCATTAGTGATAGTAATAACCAATGTCGATAGTGTCGATCTGGGAATGAATGCTCTGGAAGACCTAGGCAGTTTTTTTTCTTGGCATAAAGTAGTCGACCGATTTCTCAAAGCAGAATATAACATCTTTCGATGCGTTGCCATCTTTTTTGCATTGAATCTAGACTACATATCTTGCCGAGGTCGATACATCCATAATGTGCCTATTTCCTTTTTGGAAGCGTTGTCCTGTGGGTGACCGCAGGCGCTCCATTTACTAACATCTGCTACCGATAAAGTAATCGGATAAAAACAGAAATACTTAATCTTCTCTGTAGAAGTCGTGTTCTATTTGATATTGAAAAATTCATATAAATCAGCTGTTCAAGCTAAATATGTGAGGCGCTGAATGAACAATCTGTACAATCAATTTAAGCTAAAAAATTAAACTTTTTTTGTTCCCATTTTAAATCCAGTGAGAGCTGTAGAGATGAGGTAAGTGGAAGACTTGCAAGAATGCTTGTATTATTAACTTTGAACAAAATGCCGTTTTAAGAAATTTCATGTTTAAAAATTTGATGTGTAAGAAAAAAAAACAAGTAGGAAAATTGGTCTAAATAAATAAAAAACAAACAAGCAGAAAAATATTGGAATGTTTTCCGGTCACTGCGGAAAATGCATCATAATCACATCAATCGGAACGCCGGATGAATGACTCGGTAGGTTTCATTTGATGTTGTATTTTTAATATTGCGTCAGGTTTAAAAGATATAAAATTAAGAGTCCAAAGTCCAACTTTGGACTCTTAATTTTGATGGAAATGTAAGTGATAAGTTCCTGCGTTTCTTGTGAAATATGTATATTATTTAAAGACTAAATGTTTCATTTTAACGGAGATCTGTAACATCATAGCCGCATCTTCTCTTAGCCTTGAGCCAACTAACTGAAACGCCTTACCCGTTCCAAAACATCGATTCATGTGCTTCTTACTTGAGACCGCTTTTATTTTCCTTGCTGCAAATTTGATTTTAACATTCTATTTGGTGTTAAAGCTGTTTTGAGATATATAAGAAAAAAAGTCTCTCTTGAATATACTGATCACTGTGGTTTTTACTGTCCGTCATTTTTTCATATCCACTCTTTCTTTCATGCACTACAGAATGATATTTTCCTGCTTCGGCAATAGTGCAGATGATTAGCACATATTTTTTGAAATTGCTGGCCGAACTATCCGCAATAATATATAACCGGCTAAATTCCTCACCGTAAACTATTCAGCAAAGACTCATTTTGTTTCTCTTCTTCTTCTGAGTGAGAGCTTTTTTGATGAGATCCTGCTGAATCCAAGCTATTATTCCGTCCTTCAGTCAGGGATGAATTATAACAGCGTCTGCTTAATCTGCAAAACTTTAACATGTTTTGAATGCGATATGATTATCTTAACAATTATGAAAGTATATGGCCAATATTCGGACTGCATGCTTATGCAGTAGATCTGTAACGCATCACCATCAAAACATCCCCTGATTTAGTACAACAGGTACTCAGTCGATCAATATGTAAAAGTGTCTTCTTTTATTGTTTGAAACTTTTTAAACATCATATTTCGTGTTTTTCGAAACTTTCTAAACATCATACTTCGATATTTCTCAGGCATTACATTTTCTGGATCACGATCAAATATTTAGGTCGAATTCCAGAAGGAAATTGAGATAAAAAAATGTTTTTATTTGTAGTTCATCATTTCTTGTAGACATTACCTTGACGATGAATGCCATTTTTTAGACGGATCAGATGGAGCACAGTTGGGTACACTTGTATCATTCTCTAATATTTCAAAAGCTGTATTTCGTGAAGGATTAGCAGAAATTTCATTCTTTTTTCTGAAAGATTTTTCAGAAATAGAAGTATTCAGTATCAAACAGTAGTGATAACAACAGGATTCTGATATATTTTAGTTGAATTTGAATTAATTAAAATGCTTCGTATTTAAAACTGAGATACTTGGATAATAAGAACTGGTCAGCGCAAATTATTTCAGAATTGCTAGAAATGTAATAGCAAACCGAAGAGTTGGAATAACCGGTGAATAGGCTAATCTTGATGCATTCACATGTTCTTTTTTCTTCTCCCACCATTCCAAGCGATTTGGTTCCACTACTGAAGATTTTCTTCCTTCCATCGTTCTTACATTCTCTAAAAAAATAAGTCTGCATTTCTTGAAGTATCGATATCCAAATCGGATTGGTTTGCCCAAGTAAATTAATCGTCAAATCGCAGAAAATTGTACTGTATTAATACTTATCAAAAATATTACTAATACAACCACTGGTAAGTACTAAATTCTTTAAAATAATGGCTACACATACCGCTATTGCAGCGGACATTACGTCTCGTACGATTCTTTGCTTCACGACGGGCCTTTAATGCAGCTTCTTCCTGTAAAGCTCGCATTCGAGCTGCTCTGTGTTGCGCTGCCAATATTTTTCCTTTTTCCTTACGTTCTTCTTCCTCAATTTCTTGTTGTACTTTACGCCTGTACTCCTCGAATCTATAAAAACTATCTGATTGAAAAAGATTTTAACCTTCAAATCAATTGGAAAGTTTCTCGAGTGAAAATGGCATACTAGCAATTAATTTGAATACAAATAACTAATCTATTGTTATTTATTCATATCTGTGTATAACTTACTTTATCATTTCTTTCCTTTCCACTTCTAGTTCACGTTGACGTTGTTCCTCTTTCCGACGGCGATTCTCCTCAATTTGTAATTGCAAGTCACGTTTATACTGTTCCGTTGAATCAATAGCAGTCACTTTCCGACAGCATTGCTGTTGTAATGAGGATATTATCTTGTGTGGTAAAGAATGCTGATACAAACTACCATGTACTGAAAGTTTATTACATGAGTATTTTTTCTGATACTTTGAAAAGGAGCAGTTTTCTCGATATTAAAATGATGTATTATTTTCTGCAATTACGCAACAAATATCATTAATTTGGATGGAAAACCACTTTTTTCTAACATAATAATGTTCCAAAACCAAATAAAGTTCTTATTATAGATAGCAGTTTTTCGGCATTCAAATTTGCCTACGAATATTTTTGTAATCAGTAGAAAATATTCAGTTATTATTCACTGAATCGCTAAGACAAACAGTAGTTTAACTTACGTTGATGACTGGGAGAAGTTTGACACTGTGACTTTTGGAGAGTGGAAACAGTTGAAGTTTCATTGACCTCCTGAAATCTAGTAATTAAAGAAAAAACTTGCATTAAAGATATTACCGCTACTACAAGATTTTCGATAATTGTCGACAACTAATATCAAATAGCATACTTTATTCAGAAAGTGAAGTTCCGCATTTTCATTTCCATCATTTTTGAGAACAAGAATTATTTATTTTGATATAATCCCTACTTTTCAATCTGATTCTGATCTATGTCATCAAATCATATCATGGATTTTTCAAGTCAGAAAAATGAAAAAAAAGAAATTGATAAACTCATCTGGACAAAAAATATATATCCGACGAGCATTGATTTGTGAATCTAATAATTAAGTATTTAACACTATCAAACTGACATTTGTCACAAGCCGAAAGTGAAAGTAAATAGTAACAAACCCTATTAAAGACGAGGTCTTCTCGTGTTACTAAGAGAGGTGTCTGCCAAGAAGGAGTTCCGCGAATCCCACTTTTTGGTTGAGAAGTACCAAAGATCCATGGAAGATCTATTGAACCATTATTACTGAAAGAATCATATCTGGAAGTAACAGAAGATTTCTTGAACATAATAAAACAGCTTTTGGTTACTGACACAATGGCATGTATATCCGTACGTTATAATTCATTATTTTTAATGGATAATAATACCTGGAGAAATAGCCAAAAATTCTATTTTATCAATCACTGGATTGTAAAGAAGAAAATATTTTAATTTTCAAAAAATTCAGAGCACTTTAATTTTACCTAGAAGTCTTGGAGTGATTAATGCCAGCTGCTTCCGAATGAATGAGTTTGCTTTTTCCACTGATATTGTTGGGAGGCACCGGGATAGTAGCATTTGGTAAGTGAGGGAGATTAACCTGAAAGATAGAAGATTACAATGCTTGAATATAACTTAAACAGTGATAAATGTCTCAGTTTATTCTCCAAACGTTACTGAAAATTGGAAACCATAAATAAAATTGAAAACAGTTTTCCTCTTAATTTTAATGGTAGAATGGAATTTTAGTCATATGAAAAAGCAATGGAAAGAATTTACATTTTGAAACCGAGCATTATTTGGGTTGGCTACCAAATTGGCAGATGTAACCGATTGAGGTTTTATGGATGTTGGGCTGCTATGACGTGCGGAACTGCTGCTCATCGGTTCATAATAAATCTTATTGCCGATTTGAATAGGCCTGAGGTGCCATAAATCTATGGACCTTTGCTCAAGCATAATCGGTGCTATTATTTGAGATGAGAAGAGATGAGGTCTCCAATGGTGAAGATTGGTCGAGAAATCAACCGCAATAGGATAATAAACAGAAAAGGGTTGATGATGAGATTGCCAGAACGGAGATGTTTGTGACTGTAGCATGTGCACTGGGCACTGAATATGACTACTGCCACTGCCAGTAGACAGACCTTCTGAAGAAGTACTTGCAATATCATTTTTTGTATCATCTTTGGGAATAGCTGTAGATATATTTGTTATTTGGCCATTTTTATAATTTGGCCTGTAAATGGGACCATTTGAAAAACACTGAGTAGAATACAAATTTGTAGATGTAGTTGAGAACGAATTGGTTATTGTCTTTTTGTCTTCATTATTAAAATTACCAGTAATTGCTAAACTGGACTGAGTTGAAGGATTCCATGTGTATGTTCGAACCATTTGAAGCAAATGTGTTAATTGCCCTGAATATAAAAAACGCGATTATATTTCCAGCTTTCCTGCCCGAAATTATTCCGGAAAAAATATCTAGAATACAATTCACATCTCCATTTTCGCCCGAATCCTCATAGTAACGGAATCGACCAGAAATAACTGAATAATATTACTCTTCTTTTTTGAAAACTGCAGTTTTTGTTTTTTTGTTTTCTTTTGTCAGTTCAGTGAACATCGACAAATGATTTCTTACGAATGGATTTAAAAATGCTTGATTGAGAATACTGACAGAAAATTGATTTTCAATAGTTTTTTTCTTGTTTTCGTTATTTATGACATCATAATTAATCCGTAATTGTCTTTATTGTATTATCATAAAAATCACTGCAAAGTTTGGTCTGGAAATTTCATTGCAATCCAGGAGTATCGATGGCTGAATAGGGTCCAATGATTTACGTCATATTCTCAATCATTTTTAATGACAATACTCTTTGTTTTATGTTGATATTTATTTGGTTTACCACCAATGAAGACCAGTTTACTCTTGGACCTCCATAATACCAGGAAATTCATAACAGCATGTTTAGTACAGTCTAAAGTTGAAGTTATGTCATTTATTTACTCTTACTTATGTAGAATGTTACAAAGTCACCACCAATAGATAAGTTGTACTGTATATTTAAATAATAATGATCTGTATTTGTGGGATTCGTTGCTGGTGACCATTTAAGTCTGAACATCCTTGTCACATTAACATAACTCAAGATCAGAAATGATAGACTCCCGAATCATTTCCATGTGTCATTTTGTTAAATACCCAGTTATTTCACTCAAGACTAAAATAGTTATCATTTGTGCGAACGATGTTGAAGTGGAAATTTGATAAATTTACGATCAAAACAAGAAAAATAAGTGACTTTTATGAAATGTTTAGTTGGATGGATGGAGAAATACATATGATTAAAAAATAAATATCTAAAAAATAAAATTATAAATTCAAGTCGATATTGAAAGACATTTTCAGAGAAATGTAACAATTAGAAATTAACCAAACTATTATCCAAGAATATATATTAGTCATCGACATAAGCCAATAAAGATTTATTGCATAAATTATTAATGCATTTCCTCGTTTCCAAAGGACAATTTCCGGAATATAATTCAAATTCATAGACCCATTTTCTCATAAACCTATCATTATCTTAATTTCGCAATATTTTGGAAAGGTTAGAATGTAATTGGAATTGCTTACTAACATTTCCCGTTTAAATTTATTTTACATTTAGTACCTATTTCAATTTGAATTAGCTTCCCTCTGAATTATTGCAATTATTTTATGAAGACAATTATTGTTTCTATAAACGAAAAAGTGCCAGGAACAATAACTTTACTAAAATATAAAAAAAAAAAAATTTTTTTTTGCTAGAAAGAAATACGACGAGAAAAATTGTAAAAAATGCAAGCAACACAACGCAAGTATGTCTGCAGAATAAAAGTAATGCGAGAATAAGTTCTAGTTTATATAGAAATGCCTTACTTCTCTTTCAAAATTAATCTAAATGCATTAATTCAAGTTGTGATTTCACTGAACACTTCACTGATTATGCATATGCATACATACATAAATATAAATAGATAAATAAATAAATACCAATAAATAAATATAAGTATGAATATAAATATAAATATATATATATATATATATATATATATATATATTCATACTTATATTTGTTATATATATATAACAACTCATGACTTCAACTTCTGCGCAGAGTTGTATCGATCATGAAGTCAAGAGAATTAATAAACATGTAAATGTATTTTCAAAAATGTTATTGGTGAATACGTTGCCAAGGTTACCCACAATTTTGCAATAAAGTAGTAGCTGGTTTAATCGTTGGGTTTCGTACTAAACCTCATCCCTTCAGTAAGATCCATTTAAAACATTACTGAAAGCTACTCGCAAAAATAATGAGTTAAAGTTGTACTACTTACTTAGCTTTTTACCTCATTTATCCAATTCTTATTTCAATTATTTGTGATATTGCAGAAATACAGCAAAATCTATGATTGATTTCCAATCATGAAGTATTCATCAGAGATCTCCAGTGCCGGCATCATGTACCAATTATATTTTTAATACAAGTCAGTGACTTCTTAAATCCAGCCTCAAAAGAAAAAGTTCCAAACAGAGGCAATTTATATCGTAATTCCATGCGTTTTGATATATAATTTGCGAAGTTGAAACATTTTTTTTGAAATTTAAAAATAGTTAAAATCATAAATTGCGAAGACTTAATTATTACATGTTTATTAAGTCTCCTTATAGAAAATTTCAAATAGTTAAAATCATAAATTCTTATTCGTAATTAAGTGGGAAAAAACGATTCAATTTCGATTTAATATCGATAACATTTCATTCCCATTATTCTCCTTAGGACCTGCACAAGATATTTTTATAAATTTCAAAACTAAACAATGTTTCAACTTCAGTCTTATACACAAAATGGAATGTTAATCCTGCATTTAAAATAATGCATTAAATGATGA
Organism: Onchocerca flexuosa; assembly: GCA_002249935.1. Lineage (NCBI taxonomy): Eukaryota > Metazoa > Nematoda > Chromadorea > Rhabditida > Onchocercidae > Onchocerca > Onchocerca flexuosa. The sequence goes on along the minus strand of KZ269996.1, from coordinate 21,048 downwards.
GCACCAAATTTGCACTGTGTTTCAATTTTTGTATAACAGAACTTTTGTTCACCTCTTATAGCAAAAAAATTGTAGATAATCGAAGTGAAGCGTGCAACAACTTTTTTCAGATTGAAATATATAGAAGATGTTGAATTACGAAACCAGTTTGTTGATTTCAAAATGTACAGTTTTGAGATCGTTCGGATATGTTGTCACTCTTGATCTCTCAGTTCTTTCAATAATGATTATTAACTGATTTTCGAAATACTATACAAATTTCATTGTAATATTTTGCAAATGTTTATTTACATAGGAAACAGAGAGTTTCTTTAATTTGAAATGTTGATAAAATTTGAATAGATCTAAGTTTAGTTTAGCATCTAAATGAAGGATTCCATAATTATTGTCGCTGAAATCGAGAGGACAAAAGAAAACCAGTGTGTGGCTCAAATCGCGAGGAAAGAGAATAAGTGATTTCCTTACTCTTCAAGTGTATCTCTTGTTTAGTATGTGGATTTATTTTTTTGTTCTTAGGTAAATGGCTATGTAACATCTTTTCTTTGTTGTAGTCAAGGTCAGGCGCCAAAAAAGACGCGCTTAAAAGCGCGTCTTTTTTGGCGCTTCATTGTAAATCAAATGCTATCAGGAACTTCCCTCTATAAATGAGAAGAGGGTGAGAGCATAGGATCATTTGTCAAAGGATGTGCTACCGTGAGGAGGATTACTTGAATGTGTCGAATTATACTTGGTCTATATCTTTTTTTGGGTCATGAAATTGTGATTAGAATAGTTTTGTTGATATGAATGAATTGTAATTGTCACGTGTCTTATCGCATTAATAGAATTTATAATAAAGGTTTCAATACCCAAGTCTGAGGTTTCGAGAACAAGAAACAAGAACTCAATATCTGTCACGGTTAAGAAGATCCGCACAACTGTATAAAAAGACAACTCTTACCAAAAAAGACAAGCCAAAAATATTGGCATTAGAGCAACTAATTATGCACTACATTTAAGATTGTAGCAGTAAATCAAAAACCAAATCATTGCATCATTTCTTCTCGTCTTCTCCAGAACTAGCAATAAGAGATTAAGTATTCATTTCATCAGCATCACTTCGTACTTCTAATTAAAACCATCACAATTAATAGAAATAAAAGCATTTCATAAATTTCATACTACTATATCCGACAAACAAGTAAAATAAGAAAAATAAGATCTTAAACCAACCTTGTTTGTTAACCAATCAACTTCTGCCAGTCTTGGGAAATTTCTTTTTGTCAAATAAATTAAATGCAACAAATTTTTATGATCCCACCTTTTCCCAAGTCAGCTCAATTAAACAATACCGCCATGTATAGATGTTCCCATCTTATTCCTTTGAATATCATTTTCCCCAGCCAAATATGGCTGCAAAAACGAAGATCTACTGTGTCATTTCGTGATTTACCTTCGACTGCTGTATAATTGATAAATCCCTAAAAGATCATATCCACCTTCTGTAAACTTGGAAAAAAAAAATGAAAAATCGTAATTCCTTTTCCGCAACTATTATTATTAAATAAGGAAGACACAATAAATATATTAAGGAAAAAGTCACTGCAAAATATTAAAGACATACTGAGCCAAGGAACATTTTTTTTAAAAAGCTTTATAAGGATTTCAAAACCACAACAGGTGTAAGAAAAAATTTGTAAAACATATCAAAAATTTATATAAACATACCTCGAAGCTAACAAGAATGACTTCGTAATTGATATTGCAACTAGTAGGAAAAAAAGATACTGGAAGGAAAATCTGGATCCTCAAAATTCATTTAAGATTCATAAAAAATGATTTTAAGATTGGGTCAGTGTACTTCCTGGAAGATGAAAAACTACATCAAATCAGTATTTTAAAAAATTTATGTTAACAATAACCTCACCATTACCCCATCTAATAATGAACCAGAAGTGACTACGACGGTGATTACAATAGAAACACAATGATTCCCAGTTTCAAAAACATACACTAAAGGATCATCCTTGTTAGCTATAAAGATGGTTTAACTGCTACTCAAAACACAGATGCGTTAAATAGGAAACATAATGATAATTCTATGAAGTAATAATATGACGCACCGGCACTACCGTTATAATTGCAAAAACATAAGAAAACCGAATTTCATGTGAAGAAATACAGAAATATCTATGCTAAACCAAGTTTCTGTTTCTGTTTTCTTTTCTTCTTAACTATATCCATATTACGTTCCTTCCAATTGCTTTTTCTCAACTTTATTGGTCTATTTCCAACATACTTTCCATCCATTTCACGACATGCACGAACAAAATCCTAGAAGCTAATAATCTTAAATTTCTGGTCGCGATTCACATCTGGAAAAGTTGAAGTTAAGCCGAGCACATATAAAAGTTTGCAAAATAAATAATTTAAGGCAGCTAACATCCTGATGTTTGAAGGAAACAAATCCATAGCCCTTCGATTTATTAGTTCTAGCTTCGCGAATAACTTTAGCTTTTTGGAAACTAGGATATTTGCGAAAGGCTTTTGCTAATAACTCGTCCGATACTTCATTGCCCAAATCACCACAGAAGATGCGAAAATCATTTGGATCCCACTCCGCTAACGACTTATCCTCCCAAACCTATAATTTAGAAATTAGAAATGAAGAAAAAAATTTGAATTAATTGTTAATGAAATGAAGATAGATTTTTTTCTAGTGAAATGAAATACAAAATCTAAGTAAAGAGAAAATTATCATTTATTCTAATTTTTAATCACCTGACCGCCACCGCAACGCAAAAATCGTTTCATTCTTTTCTCACCACGCATAACTTGACCAATATAAGTCGAGCGATGAGTTGATTCGGAATGTATTTTCTGTGCAATGGCTTCTATGTCAGATGTCAGTACCTAAAACATAGCATATATTTACCTCCATCGACATTTAATTTCGAATTTTGAAGATTCAAAATAAATTTAAGTACCATGAATTACCAATTATATTCAATCTTTTAGTGTTTAGTGAAAGTAGGAGCGTAACTGAACACGGAAAGAGCTGAACGTATTTTTTAAAATAGATTGATAATATCATTCGTCAAATCATGTTCGAAATATTTGAGATAAAAGAGGTTTGCACAATTGATAACCTGAGTTTTCAAAGAGCTCGTCCCAGCCTCTCCATCTTTCTCTCCATTTTTACCATCATCCTTCCTCATCGCATCTTCGTACAAACTAGGCCCCGATTCAAGAACACTTGGTTGAGGCGGTATATGTACTGGTGGACGCATAAAACCAACTAATGGTAACCGAAGCTGAAATTTAAAAGAAAGATTAAAGTTAGGTAGTATTGAATTTTCTACATCTAGCAATATAAGGAGTCAAAATCGACATTAACAGAACCATTGAAAATGATAAATCTATAATTTTACCTGAGGTGGTATAAATCGCATTGCTAAATTTGTCTGGGGAATGAAACTTGGACGCATCATTACATGAGGCAAAAAGCTGCAAAATACATATCTGAAGAGAATATACTGACTTGAATAAATGAAAAAGAGTTAAACCCCATCAAAATAAAGAAAACTATGTATCAAATGATATATATGAAATGACAATTGTAACTTATATCAGGAATATTAGGAAGATTTTGATGAAAGTAAACGAAGCAAACTTACGGAGGAGGTGTTGGACGCAGTGTTGGAGTTACGGGATTTGTTATTACAGAACTGCTGATAAAAGGACCCATGAATTGCCTTGGTTCAGGCCGAACAACAGGACCGATGGATGGCTGCACCGATGGATGTGTGGAACTGTTATTAAGAGTGGGAGAAAACATTGTATTCGGAGAAGTTCGTGAAACATTTGCCTGAGCCACAGGAGTATTTGTTGCAATTCGTGGGTGGGATTCTACAGAAGATATTTCTTTTTCAAATCTGAAGAAACAGTACGTAAATCACAAGATCATTACTTGTAAAAAAGCTCAAATCTTGACAATAAATAAGTATTGTAATCCGTAGTGCTTTCTGACAAAATAATTTAAAAGAAATTTGCTTTCTTTTTTTCTTTTTTTTATAAAGAGTAGTGACAAAATGAAAAACGAAAACCTTCCTGATAAAGCAGAATAAGCACCACGAATCTGAATACAATATGTCTCATATTGAACTGCGTACTAGTTATGGTTATGGATTTTGGAAATAGCCTAGCCAATCAATCATCAAACTACTATATCTAATTGAATTTATTTAATCGTCAAGCCACATAACTACATGAGCATACATACAAAATATGAACAAACTAACAGAGCCAATTCATCTTCGATGCTATGATTTTCATTCGTAATCATTTGCTGCCTGTAAAAGATTAAAATGATTAGTAAAGGGAGTTATAATATACAATGAAGCTCGTTGGGAAAAAAGACCCAAAAGCATAATTCGAAAGCAAGCAAACCTATCGATTTAACAACTGAAAATACTTGACACAGCAACATTAAATGACACAGCAGTAACACTATCGTCAGTACCAAACATCATAAGGTAAGAACAACATAACATGAAACTGCATAACATAGCATAATATGGTATACATTTCAGCTTGATACTCACTTATCTGACCTTTCAACCACCCACCACCTCTTTGACAGCTACTATTTATCAATCGTATAAGTCTTCGAAATTAACGGAACCATGTCACGTCGGAGACTAACAGACAAAGAGAGAAGGAATACAGCAGAAACATTACAGATCGATAAAACTGCAGAATAGCACAGTAATATGAGAGAAGGGAAGGATCATCAGAATTCTCGATATAGAGGATGCATGCAAATCAAAATGAGAAATGTTGGCTCACTTCAGGATCGTGAAGCATCGGTGACTTGAAGTTCTTTTCGTCGTATTGAAAATTGGAAAGGCGGGAAGTAAAAGTTTGCAGACGGCTCAGAAAGAGGACGAGATGAGGAAGAGAGATGAGAATCTGGAAATTCTTCAGGCAGGTTTTCTAGCGGAAGCCTGTAGCTGATATCGACAGCTTTCAATATTTGATGAGGAAGTAATGAAAGAAATCGATGTGATAGTATATTCATTTCAGGTTACCACTCTATTTCGCGCTCGATGAAGAGCAGTGCTGCAGCTGCCGCAAGCTTATTCGCGGATGACGATGACGATGACGATGCCGATTTCTCTCGTAAGCTTCTATGATGTATACGAGGATATATATTCATCCTTCGTTTTAAACATGATGCAAGATAAGTGGATTACACTGATTATTGGATTAACAGATGAGAATGGCGAACGAAATGCGGATGAGCAGTGTGTATTAACAAAGGATTTCCTTGTCGACTTATCCCTAACAGATAAGAAAGACCACGCTAAAAGAGAGCGATATCGCGATTATGTCCAGTCGATGTTGGTACTCGGTGAAGGTGAAGCTGTTATTGATCTCGGCGTTTCAGCTGAAGATACGACAAAGCGAGGTATGAATTTTTTAAATGAGCATTTGAACCAACTGACTTTTTAAGTAATGGAATTAACAACATTGAATTTTTTTTTTTTGATTGTTGTAGGTCTGTCGAAAGATGATTTAGAATTGTCAGAAAAGAAACATATAGCGCTTTTGGAGGGAACTGGAATAATATCAACACGTTTAGTGACCAAACAACAGGGCAGTCTTTACACTCGTGCTCATCTTGTTCGAAAGGAAGTAGATCCTGATGATTTTATCGAGGTTTATTTTTCTTTTATTACTTTATCACATCTGATCCTTTCAGCCATTATAATGTGCAGTTTATATTTGGTTTCAGGTGCGCATAGCTGTTGTAGGTAATGTGGATGCAGGGAAATCAACATTATTGGGCGTATTAACGTACAGCATTTTGGATGACGGCCGCGGACAAGCTCGACAGAAGTTGTTTCGGTGCATTTATTTTAATGGTTGTCATAATTGTTCAAAAATCAGTATGATTACCGTAATATGTCATAATATGTCATAATTTATTATGAAAGTTTCACTTTCAGACATAAGCATGAATTTGAATCAGGTCGAACTTCGTCGGTAGGAAACGACATCCTAGGTTTCGATATTAGCGGTAATGTTGTCAATAAGCCCGATTCGCACAGTGGACATCTTGATTGGGTTACCATTTGCCATGATTCCGCCAAGGTATTTCGATTATTTTGAAGTCCTAATGTCTTTTCATTTGATGCGTTTTGATAAGTTTTTTATCTCCACTGTTATTTTTCTCTTTAGGTGATCACTTTCATTGATCTGGCAGGGCACGAAAAATATTTGAAAACAACAATATTTGGAATGACTGGACATGTTCCGGATTATACGATGTTATTGGTATATTGTTTTTTGTTCTCTGTGAAAAACTTGTGCAATTTTCCAGTTAAAGTAGGTTTACTGCCCTGGCGTCATTTCTATGATTTTCTAGTTCGTGTTGTAATTTAGCAAGTTTTTTTGTTGAGTGTGGGAATCCCGATATTTTCTGAAGGAAATTTACTTTTTCTTCAATTAATCAAAAAATGCGCTGTATGCAGACCATAAGGGTATAGAGTTTGTGATAAAAGCTTGAGAGTGCAATAAAAATTAGATTAATTTTTGCATTTTTGAAAAAGAAGCATATTCAATTCGACGTTTCTGTCCACTCTAATTGTTAAAATTTGTTTAAAAAGCGTCCCCGTTTACCTTTCTTCTGTGATCTGATAACATCGTCGAAACTGTGCTGGTATTTTTGCACTTTTGTTGCTAGTGATTCAGATTATGAATGCTGTTGAAAACAGTATCTCTTACCAAATTAATATGAAATAATTAAATAAAATAAAGCAATCATAAGACTAAAAATGAATCTTATTAATAATATTAGGCTACTTTATGATGGTTTTGAATATAGAATTAGCACGATACAGTGATATTGAAAGCATAGTGCTGTATGACAAGATGCACTATTGAATTATTTAATGTATTGTGATGCGTTTATAATATTCCATAAATGAAGATTGGTGCGAATGCTGGTATTATCGGAATGACAAAGGAGCATTTATCGCTTGCTTTATGTCTCAATGTACCAGTATTTATCGTTGTTACGAAAATCGATATGTGCCCTGAGCGGGTGAAGTCTCTTCATTTTTCATTTTGTTTCTATTATTTTTTATCTTTAACATAATTTTCCTTGTTTGTGAAACATATTTTCTATGGTATAGCAATGAAATTGCTTTTATATACAATCAATTCATAATTTACAAAGTTATTTATGAATAACAATGATCTCTCTCACTTTTTTTTTCCTGAAAATATTAAATTTATTGAGAATCCATCTTTTGTTGTTGAAGGTCCTGTCTGAAACGATGAAGAATTTGGATAAATTAATGAAAAGTCCCGGAGTACGGAAATTACCAGTTGTTATAAAGAGTTTAGAAGATGTTGTTCATACTGCTAGTAATTTTAACGGTGGAAAGTAAGTTTTTGAAAAAAGATAAGGAATGAACTTCTTCTGTTTTACCTCTTATCGATCATTAAGTTGATTTTTATGATCAAGTAACATTTCCAGGGTCTGTCCTATTTTTCAAATATCGAATGTCTCTGGTAATAATTTGGATTTACTTTGCTCCTTCCTCAATCTCATTCCGCTTCGACGAAAGTTCACTTTGGATAGTCCAGCCGAATTCCAAATAGATGATGTATATTGGGTAGATGGTGTAGGTACCGTAGTCTCAGGCACATGCATAGCTGGTGAGTTTTGTTTTTGTTGCTGAAACGAATATTGCTTCCGAGACTTTCCTACCTCTTACAATAATGAATTATTTCATTTCACTTACTTTCTTATGAAACAATCATTTTGCATTTTTAGGTATGATTTCGATTAACGATACAATGTTAATCGGACCGAACCCTTACGGTGAATTTATTCCGATTCCAATAAAGTCCATTCATCGAAAACGAATGCCAGTATCAAAAATACGATGCGGTCAAACAGCATCATTTTCTATTAGGTAAAATTTGCATTTCTGTGGAACTAATGACGCTTATTTTTTCTCTTCAATTTCCCGAAAAGTCTTATTTCTTGCACAGAATTCTAAGTTTTGTATTTCAGAAAGATATGGATGATATACTTCAAATTTTAAATTTTATCTGAAATGTTTAACAGTTCCTAATTTAAAATATTGTGTAGAAAATTGAATAAAAAGGAAGTACGAAAAGGAATGGTATTACTCTCCCCAAAAATGGTCATTTTTTCCTCAATGCAGTTTGATGCCGAAATACTCATCCTTCATCATCCAACAACAATCGCGGAAAATTATCAAGCAATGGGTATTTTTTCCAGCCTTTTCTTCTGCTCTTTGATTATCGCCTTTGCACTTTTGAAAGTCATTTAATGCTTTTGAAGCCAAATATTCCCAAGATTTAAATGGTTCAAAATGTCACAGTAATTTCTCGAAGATTCGATAATCGGTAGAACTAAGAGAGAATGATACTATCATTTTAGTAAACTATAGTGTTAAACTCTCAATGAAATTACTATTCTCAGGTTGAAAATGGAGATTTCGTTTGTGGTTCTACTTTTAGTGCATATTGGCTCGATTCGCCAAACGGCAACCATAGTACATATGACAAAAACAGTATTACGAACGGGAGACCGTGATATGGTAACGTTTAAATTCATCAAAAATCCTGAGTATCTATCTGTTGGAAGTCGTATGGTATTCCGTGAAGGTCGGACAAAAGCTGTAGGAACAGTTGCTAAAGTTTATCCATATACTCCCGCGCTTCCAAAACAAATTCGACCGAAGCACATGAAATTCAAAGGTAAATTATATTTTGTATTATGTATACTTATATTGAAATCATCGGCCGAATTCTTTTCTTTCGCGCAGGATAATTAATGATTTACATAATTATTCAAGACGGTGCAAATAGCACAAATTAAATAAACCAATGTTATCATACAGGTATAATGATAATATACAAATTGTGTTACTAGTGAGAAAATGTGGTTGAAAATAGCGGAACATGATTCTAATATATTTGCTTTACTTCTTTGTAATTATATTCGAAAAGTTCGTTAGGCAACAAGCAAAGGAAAACCGAAAAGTTATTTTGGCATGAATATATTGCAGAGGGTTGGTACAATAAAAAAGCGTTTAACAATAACACTGGAAAAGATAAGGAAGTGAACGCAAATTGATATGGAACTTGGCTTGTGTATTTGCGGCTTTGTATATTTGCATAAGGTAAAGGCAGAGAAATATTACTATGAAAAAAATGTTTATTGTTCTATGTTATCTTTTTGACTCGTTAAATACAACATTTTTATAATGTCTTTAAAATTTTCGACATATTGGTAGTCCTTTCCAACACTCAAAATCTTCAAAATTGCTTTGAATTTTAGTGTAAAGCATTTGCAGCTTCGAAAAATAATACGCCATTCTGCAAATCACTATTCCTTATTGTAATGGAGCTTTATCATTAAGATCAATATTTTCTAATTATCTTCTTTTGGTTAATCTTTTTCTATTTGATCGTGGTTTTAAGTTTTGAGTGGGAAGTGGGTTTTCTGAAATTTATGTAGTGATGAACATTGTCAATGTTGATCATCATAGTGATGTGGATCAGAATTTATCTGTACTAAAAAAGTAAAATCCTGGCAATAAAATTCAAAGACTATTCTGTTTCTTCGTTCTTTGTGCAAATGCTTTTCACTTCTTGAGGTATAAAATGTGAATGTATTAGAGAGTGCAAATGAATGTGATTAATATAGATTTGTTATAAGTGCTAAATGTGGACAACTAATGTCATTAAATGACTTTGGACATATTCTGGGAAAAACTGAAAAATGAATATATGGTCGATGTTGATGTTTGCAAGATATCGTGAACAAATTGTTTTGATGACAATGAGGATAACGACGGAGTAAATAGATTTGCAGTCGGATAAAGTTCTTGTCAGTTAGTGCATAAAAGTTTTCGAGTCATATAATTTTGTCCATGAATCCCAGGCTAGATTGTGATTTCTTTCATTGATCATGTTTTTGACATTATTATCATAAAGAATTTGCTTAGTAGAAATTTAAAACAGACAATAGAGAAGGGAGACTCCAAATAAATGTTAGTAGCTGGGGATTCTGTTATCAGATTTAATACATTTAACCGATCAAATCAGGTATTTTCTCAAATTGACCCGTACTGTTACTGATACAGTCTTATGATACTGATGTCATTAATAAACTAAATGGTTAATGAAATTTGAGCAAAGTAGCATGAAATTTGAACAAATTAACTTCTTAATAATCTCACCAGCTTACCCTGTCATTTAGCATCCATAATAGCACAGCCTAGCATCCACTTCAAAATTCAAAACGGATTTGGGAATCTAGGATATGATAAATTTTTACTAATGGTAGTTAAAATTTTTTTTGGAGGAATTATTAAACCTTCAAGTGCTACAGTGCTGGAGGTGGGATGGGCAGTGCTTGAGAATATCGATATGGAATGTTGTTTTCATCATTTTGATCGGCGTCAGCGGCCATATGTCATATATCCATAGTATCCCGTACCTACCGGATACTGGCCATAGTATGCGGCTGGATACGCGGTCGGGTAACCGCCATATGTACCATATCCATACGGCATCATTGCTGAAGACTTGTCGTAATAATTTGGCATCATATATGCGCCATGTTTTGCTTCAAAAGCTCGTTCTTCTTCTTCCTGAAAGTAAGTATTTTCGAATTATTTTCAAACTGAAACATTAGTTTGTTGACATCGCGAAGTCAATAAAGTGAACTGAGATTTTTTGAAGACTGTTGTGTTCATTAATCATTTTTGAAGGAATCTCAGAATAATGTCGCGGAAAGAATATGGAAAAAAGGTGTAAAGAAATTTAAGAAACAGGATTTAAAGTGGAATGAAAATTGTGGAGTGAATGGATTGTATGTTGAAGAATTGAATCAGGTCATATGGAAAGAATGGAGCATTATGGAACAGAAGTGATTCAAAATGAATGGCATTTCTTACTTTTAGAAATCGTTTTCTAAAGTTTGAATTAAAATGGGGAATCGATTTCTTAGCATAAATTTTTCAAGTGTTTTCTTTCGAAAGACCGAATACTAGGGTAGCAATATAAGTTATAATAAGAATGAAAAGAGATAATGTTTCTGGTATTTTCTGGTATCGAAGCTATTGAAGGAGATTCGATTCTCCATAAATTAAGAAATTCTGCTTGCTTACAACGAAAATTGATAAATTGAGGGAAATAAGCTTTGAATGTTCGGAAAACCTCTTTCAGTTTGTTTGCTTCTGTTTGGCTTACCCTTCTTCACTGTTAATTATCATTGGTTTATGAGATTTGATAATACTGCAGTAGTAGTAGTATTAGCAATAGAAGTGACAATAGGAATAGAAGGGGAGAAAGACAAGAAGATGGCAAGGTGGGCATAATTTCGTTTAGAATTGATTTCATGGTCATCTTGCTGTATGCATGCATGTGTAATTTGTATATGTGCGATTTGTCCTATTATTTTCTTCACCTTCTTCCAAAGAAATTATGGAGTGGCATTAAGTTAAGGAAGAATGTTGTACAAAATGAATGAGATATGAAGTATGCGAAGAGAGGAAGGGATGGATGGATAGAAAAGACCGAAATATTGAACCCATGAGCATCTGTGATGGAATTTTTGACATCGTCGATATCAGTCAGTTGAGTTCAAGGCCTTTTGTGTGCCGCAAAAGATCACAATTTTGGCTTTAGAAAGAGAAACCGTCCTACATCAACAATCATATATACCAAATGGACATTAGGCTACATAAGATTGATCAAAATACTGCCCGCTGTCTATGCATGTATATTTTGTTGCACAAAGAGATGCATTATTGATGATGATGATGATGATGATAATAATGATGATAATGTTGATAATGATGTATCAGTATTCTACCATATTTTCGAAATGGTAGGACGGAATATATTGAAACCGTGATCTATATATGAATACATGCATGCTATTTTTTACTTATTAGCATAAGGGAAATGATATTGAAACGAGTAAATATGCATAAAATAAATTCAGCAAGAGGAACTGTTAGGAGAGTTGACTTACGTGACTGAGTTATACAAAGTGAAATAACGCAGTACGTCGTGACATGCGTTGAAAGTGTTTTGGCCGCTAATAGGCGCTACTAATTAATGTCAATTGATTCGAAGATCAGTTGGAATTCCAGAAATAAGTGAGCGATGGTGAAGTGTTCATTAAATTTTCAGAAAATTATCGGAATTAACCTTAATTTTTTTGTAGGATAATAACATGAATGTTGATGCAAGTAGTATGAATGCGATTCCGACCCAGGATACCACATAGGACCAACCATAGCTAAATCGTGTTCCTTGCTTCAAAATCTGCAAATTTTTCATTCATTTAGTGGAAATCATATTCAAAATTTTCATTTCGATTATCTTAATTATTTTGATAAACTTACCGGTTCCCAAGACTTATAAAAAGGTGGTATATCGAGTACGTGCCTCTCCAGATAATTAACCAAATGCCAGCATGCCATTGAACCAGCAAGAAACATTACTGAAATTTATGTATAATTTCAAGTATCTTTCAAAGAGCTTAACTAAAACTCCTGCATATAGAGAGTAGTTTTCATGACCGTCATGGTTGCATAAATTATTAGAGACAGAATATCATCAATTTTGTCACTAAACATATTGGTTAATTTTGCATATTATATCATTTATTTTGCTTTTTCTTGGAAATAATCCACAACGTAGGAAAGATTTTTTTTTCCTAATTATCAAAATGCGCAGCTTTATTTCTCTCATAATGCAACACTTGTGTGAAATGAATTATTGTTCGTAATTATTTTTGACATATGAACCTTCTCGTTTTAAAATAGAAAACATGGATTTTCGTAAAATAAAACAAAACATCTAGAAATACTATTTGATAAAGTTTCGGTTCCTGATCCTATGCATTAGAGATGTCACTCTTTCAACTTAAACTAGTCAAACTTGTTAAACACCCGCCTTATCATAACTACTGACTTGAGTATTTATGTAATGATTAAGTCGGTTAAGTTGTTCATTAGAATGATTAAATTCAAGTAAAAATTGATACTAAGTGGGAAGTGGAAGAGTGCATTTTATATTTAGGTCAATTTTTTGTTCGAATTTAATAATCATCATTCCAGAAGATTTAGTCATATATGGTAACAAAATTTGAATTTTTTTATTGCAAACCGTTGCAATGGTTAAACAAGGCACTGAATATTGTTTCATCTTGAACTTTTCGGATATTCCACTTGAAAATTTCATCGAGGTGTGAAGTGACTATAGACAAGCCATGTAAAGTGAGATTCGATTCCCGATAACTTTTAGCATTTTCAATCACAGTTAGTAAAATCTGAACAATAGTAAGCAGACGTGTAGTATCATTCATTATCACATCATTCATTCACAGTCATGTGAATGAGTTGCGAAAAAGAATTCGAGCATTCTAAATGTAAATTGACCTATTGGACTTATACCAGCGTCTGGTAAGGAGCAACAAGGACTTTCAAATGTTAAACATATAACGGTAATGCAATATAAGTTCGTAATTGCACATGGCTATCCAGAATTGAAATTCTAAATCATTTTTGAATAGTTAATCAAACAATAAGTTTATTGGAGTGAATATAATTTTAAAAAATTGCTCTGCAATGAAAACAAGGCAGAAGTGACAAAGAAATTAGGTTTAATAGGTTAATCACTGAATAAAGTGAGCAACATAATTGGTGTGGAAGTTTAGAAAATTGAAAAAGGAAAGAATTCCGGACGTTACCTGAGAAAAGCATAAGCAATGCAGTCGTAAGAACTATTTTTGTGCTTCTTCGCCAACAGCCAACCATACCAAATATTGAACAAATAATGAACACGACCAATCCCAAAAGATATAGTATTGCAGCACCCCACATGGCATAATAACGATATAGTTGTAAGCTATCGTATTTTTCATATGCTGCATCCAAAGGATAATAGTCGTCATTCCAGATGCATGGTGAGCCAAATTTGGAAAAACTTCCGATATCTAAGGAGATATTGATTAACTTTTAAAACTTTAATTTAGGTTCGAACTTCAAATTATTCGTATTATTTATTCTGATTTATCTTCCTTCCAGCCTTACTGCCAACAATTGAATCAAAAATCCTATCGCACAACCAATTCGAAATTTTATTTCCATCGAAAGAAGATGTGTATTTCTGCTTGAAGCCTAATAATTTCCTTCTGTGGAATTCTGATTTCTCATATAAATCCCTCGATATGTTATAAATTTCTTCATTCATATATAATCCTTTCGGTTTGCTCTAACAATGGTACGAATTTTTAACAAAATATTAGATTTTGGATAACATTTTCAAAGAATAAAAAAGTGTGAACAGCATGATGGTAAAGTACTTCTTCAATGTTAAACTTCAAAAAAAAAAAATTGCTATGTCATACTGCTACCAATTACTTTAATTTACAAGCTATAAATAAATTTTTTGTAAGATGTGTTGTTGTAAGATCTCCAGTCACTAAAATAATTAACCAGTCAGAAACTAGTGCCAAAGATTAATAATTTAAACGTCAACCGTAATAATATTGGAATGAGTTATCGTCAACTAAAATTGAATGGCAAAGACAAATTCCAGTCTTAATTATTAGAATGGCTAATTATAAAAGGTCATCATTAAAAACATGAAGTCCAAATGTGAAGCTTATGTCGCCATTAAGCATGCATAAACCATAAACTGAATAAATCCATTACCTGAAGGCACAGCATCTGAAAAGCACACAAGGAAGAGACCATAACTGCGTGAAAAATACAGCGGATTCCTTACAACATTATCTTTTAAACGAGCATTTAATTCTGTATTTCGATTCATAGCATTGATTATTTCTCGTCGATTAACCTAAAATATGATAAACAAATCATCAAATTTAGTTTTAAACTTCACATTAATTCAAGGGTCCAAAACATACCGACTTCCGTGTTTCAGAATATTCCTTCTACAAAAAGCCACATCATTGTAGATGACATTTCTTATCTCACACAGTATTCTGTTATCACCAGGGTCATGCAAACATATATAGCATGGGCAGAAGATATAGTTTATATATATTAGTCTAAATTCAAAAAAGTTCCTTCTCTCTTGAATTAGTCTTAATTGAATCCTTGTCTATCATTTTAAATAATTATTATTCAGTGGCCGTCCATTTCCCAAAAAATCTCTTTGAGATTTTGTTAGAGTCCTTTTGCCTAAACATTTATTTGAAGTGTTCATTTTGAATATAAATCAAACATTATTTGCGATAGTGTAGAAATTTTAATTTAGATTTTTAGTAATAGAGATTTAACAGAAGTTTCCAAACAAACGCCAAATTACAACCAATAAAAAAAAAGAAAGTCTTTTTAATGGATCGCTTCGCAATAAAAGCAATGACAAAGAATTTATTAAAAAATCTTTGTGGATTGTGCCGTTCAAAAAAAATGATAAATCATAAAATTATCAGAAATATAAAACTTGTTCTCAAAAATTTGCTAGACTACTAATTATTGGCCATTTCAATGCGAATTTCATTTGGAAAAAAGATTCAGTTTCTAATGAATTGAAATTCCATAGACAACATTGTCTGCATATTTTATTTATCAATAATTTGATATGTTATCTATATTCAACTTCCAAATATTTTTAAATTTAGTACTGATTGGCCAAAAATGAAATTTATTACTGAACATGTTAGTTTATGATATGTATTTCAGAGAAAATTTTGAACATCTTGAACAATTTCAACAATTTTATCCATCTGTCACTGAAGTCATCGCCAATACTGCTGTGGATTCGGGTAAAATCATAATATGGAGCAAGAGATGAACAATATAAATGTATTGTCATCTTCGTGCAATATTTTACAAACCAGTATTGCAGAACTTTTTTCTTAAAGATTTTGCACCACATATTAATTTTGATAGATCATATTTCACCGAAAGCTGACATTCAATTGCTGCGCAAAAAAAAAAAAAAAAAAATCAATAACTTCTATTTTCATACATAGTGTAAGTATGGTGATTTGAAAATAATATCCAGAAAGGAACGATATCAAGAGATGGATGGGGGGATGACTAATTGTTTCGAGGAAGTAGAAATAAAAGCATGAAATTTTTTATTAAATACTTTCAGTTGAGGTAAAACTTTTCTCTGTTATCTTTATCCAATGCATAAAAAGGTAAAGGAAGTTTTAGTAATTCATTAACAAAATAGTCTCTGAAAAACGACAGAGAGTTTTTAGCAAACAACGATCTACTTTTAGCCGCTTTGATTTATAAATAAAATACTCGTTGATGTTTTAGATTGGATAGATAGAGCACACCCTACAAGACATCACTATCAGGTTGTAAAATCGGTGTTTGTTTTACTGGATTTTCGATATTCGAGAAAAATCCAAAATTTCAATTTTAGCTCTGATAAGTGCAAGATAAAGCTTCGAAAATTCTAAATATACAAGGAATTTTTTGCCGTGCTAATTAATGAAGCGTTTTGAATGATATTCTCCTTGAATCGAATGAATTTGGTAGTTGGCGTACTGAATGGAATGAAATGATAGATGACGTGATGTATAGATGAAAAGAATGTGAACAGCTATTATTCTTGTAAGAAACTTCCAGTCCTAAATTAAGTTAGATAACGTCATAAAGGTACGACTGAGGTGACAACAATGAAGTCTCTGAATGAATCAGATAGGAAGAGATTTGTTTGTTACTTAACTTTGGACATTCTAGCAATAAGCCTTCAGAAAAATTCATTTAAATACTTTGTAGCAGCTTTCATCAGCATTAATTAAATGATATGTGTACTGCACTTAGCAATTCGCTAAACATACAAGATGCATCAACTCATGCACTGATATTAGAAGGAAGAATTGTGCTGAGGAATTGGAAACGAAGATCAGTGCCAAATTAATTTTTCATGATCAAATAGATCAGCATGATAGAATAGAAATGGATGGTACCTGATAATCGGTCCACGAGTCAGTAGCCAAAGCCAATGTGATCAGTGCCAGGCCTAATAGGCCAAAAACACTTGTGAGGGATAGTAGTAAAGGCGAGGACCACATGACCGCACACGGTGACAGCCCTTAGACAAAATGTATATTTATGTGTGTTGATGAGATGAGATGATGATGGTGAGCAGCAACTCCGCACTGTCCTCCTCCTTCGTTGTCGTCGTTGTCGTCGTCGTGGTCGCTGTCTCCGTCGCTGCAACGGTTGCGGAGGCGAAGGGTATACAACAGCAGGTTACAGCACTGCACATAGCGATTGATATGCACATATACCTGCATACATACAGGCATTACACTTGCATTCTTGCAAGCATCAGGTAAGATAAGCTAATTTGTCGCATTCAGGTATCAGCCAATCAGTTAGTACTGTATCACGCATCTTATGATCTTTGCTGGAAAGATGACTCGTCTATAGAACGCTCAAGAATACCATGACAATTATTGTATCTTCAGAAATCATCTTCATGTAAAATTATTGTTACTTGCCGCCTGCAGCATATTATCTCACACAACAGTATCATTTCTATTTCAAAGATTCTTAATTCAAGATCGTATGGAAGCATACTTGAAAATTATCTGTTATTTACTTGCACTGTGATGATGATGCGGATTTGATCGAATGTAATACTATGATGACCTTAGGAATGAAACATCTCTGCATTATCAATCAACATTTATCAATCAATACGGCAATAATATCAGTACTCTGTTCATCCATATTCTCTCCTATTATTCTGCAGACTCTTAAGATCCATCATTTGAAAGGCTGCTACGAAAGATACTATAAAAACGATCATTGATTTCCCCTTTCTCATTCTTGTATCACAAAACAAATGAGTGGGAGTCTTCTATAGCAGAAAACTTTTCTCTCGACAAGTTATACTGTCTGGTAACAACAATTAATGGCTTACTGCAATTTGTCACATATATGCATACGTTACTTTTTTCAAATAACTGATCAATTTAATGCCTTAGAATACATACTGTTGCTTTGTCTCAGCTAAGAATGATAAATTTATTCTTTTTGATCGTCTTCATGAATCCAATTATGTAAATCCATCCAAATATTCATCACATTTGGAGAAAAATCAGCATAGATTGCTTACTGCAAACTCCAAATGAAATTCTTTTTTTTTGTTATTGTTAAGAAATTTACTGTAGCATAAAAAAAAAAAAAAAAAAAAAATGATTATATGATTTATCTGACTGAATTCTTACATGTGTCTGATTTTAATTGATTTCATGCAACAAAACCGGTTGCCTTAGAACTATTATATGTTTCAAATTTACAAGTCATACTTTTCAAATATCTTTAATTAATCAAGCAATGAACGAATCAGAAATATTTCAATCTTTTCGTTTTTTTTCATCACTTCATTTTCAGCATTTTTTGCTGAGCAAACTGCTTACATTTGTTCGTTCAATACTCTCGATTCTTTTGATTTCAGCGAGCCAATATTCTACATATTTTTCTCAGTCTTGCTCACAGTTTCTCAAAGATGCAACCATCTCTCCGTAATTTTAATATCCAAATCATTTTGCGCGAGAAAGTTCTAGTTTGCCAATTTTTCAAATGAATAGAAACAATTTGCCTCATTGTCAATAATGCAGAAATGTTACATTTGCAGAACAGAATGCATTATTTGAGAAGTACTGCTCGATATTTGAAAATTAGTTTGCAGAACGACAATAAAATTTTCTTGAAATATAGACAAGAGATTCAATTATGTACAAACAACATGTTTGTTTGTCTAACGGACGATCAGATTTTTAAAATGCCGAAACTTATTTATGTGTGCCTCAATATATACACATATCGCTAGCAAATTGTGAATAGTTCGAACTAAACAAACCTTGGAATAGTGGTTAGTTCCAGCAATTGCCCCATTTGCATTTCTAATTCTTCTTAGCATCATTTGCTGCATCTGAAACAAAGCGGAAACCATTTGAGTAATTTTGGCTGCGCTTAGTTTTAATGGAAATAATTCCTGTGCTAAAAAATCCTTGATTTTTATAGTAGTGCTAATACTATTAATAGAATAGACTGTAAGCAGGAAATCAAAAGAGATCAACTAACTCAATAACCGTTTAATTTTGAGAAAGGAGGAACAGATTTTGTGAGAAGAATATTTGTTGCACGAATAAAAATTATCGCTCCAATAAATGACAGAAATATTTCTTCTAGAAATCACTGTGTTACACCAGAAATGTATTTCTTTCAGAATTTCAGCTTATTGCGAAGATATAAATAAGGTAGTACAATCAAAACTGCTGCATTTGAAAAGATTTCAAAACTGATTCATCAGTTTAAAGAAATTTACCTAATTGTCAGTTAATAGTGATTATATTCACGAAATCGCACTTCTAGTTATGATATTTTACAATCGCTTTCATCTGGCACATTTAATATGATTTCCTTATCGTGGTATTTCATTCTTAATGAGAGATGCTTCGTACGTCGTAGAAGACTACGGATCGATTGAAATCGATTGACTGCTATCACAAGATTTGCTAACCTGCAATTATCATTCAACAAGTTTTCTTGTCAAATTCTAAATTAAGATTAATTCAAGATATTCAACTTCACATAACAAGACTAAGATGCTTATATACTGCTTGTTTATATTATCATAGCTTCGAAAAATTCGTTTAAAATTAGTAGCAACACGACACTTTGAAAAAAAAAAAAAAAAAAAATGTCTAGTGAGGAACAAAATCTGCGGACTGGAAAACAATATTTGCTGCTGAAATAAATTTTCAAATTTTTTCAAGTAAACAATTCAGAATTTATAAAAAAACTTTGCTATAAATCAGCTCAGATGAAAAGCTTTTCGGAAAAATGAGATGCATCATTATTCTATAACCTTTTGTCTAATACAAACTTTTTCCATCCGACTTTTGTAAATATTAATTGAAATTTTCAGAATAAAATTGCTTTAAAACTTGCGCCTGTATTTTTTTTAAAAAAAAAAAAAGAAGAATCGGAAATTTTTCTTAGCACTTATTCGGTTATATAATGAAGCAATAAACCTGCCCGCATTGACCGATTTCGATTGGGCTTTTTTGTTGGCGAAATCTCGCAAGATCGCAGTTTTTGTTGTTTTGTACACTTCTGAAAATATTTCTACAAATATCATTTTATAAATTATGATTCTGATATACCGAAAGAAGTAGAAAATGAGGAGAGGGAGAGAGAAAAGAATATGAAACGAGAGACAAATAGGAGGACAAATGTCAAGATTTTGTTGGAAATCGATTGAGTAATTATAGAATGTATTTCAGAAAGATGCTCAATAGTTTTATCAGTCATAGATAAACATATGGGAATCAAGTGGATGAAGTGATATTAGTTCGAATACTGTCATCACAAGTTCATTTGTATAATATCCAACAAGTTAAGCATTAAAAAATATTAAATTCCTTACTGGATTGTTCTGAATCATATATTAGAAGTATTTTGATAGAATAAAAAAACTGCCATTTCTAGCTTACTTTTTCATCTAATAAATCACTTTGTTTTAAAAAATTTCGGAATGTGTTCATTATGTTATAGTTCATAGGATTCGATATAACTTAAATTGAAATTCAAAGTTTGCATCCATGCTTGAACTGTTGCTTCAAAGATCTAAATCGTGTTCTTCAAAAAGCTGAACGATATCAAATCGATATTGGGGATTTTTTCTTAATTATTGAAAACATTTCGGAAACATAACATTACTGATTGGTGCCATCAATTTAAATACGTTTTGAAATGATTCGCACTTGTTACCTACAATAACAGTTGAAAGAGTTCGAGCATTTTTTCGTTGCTGCACAATCTGTGACCATACGTCACTCATCTGAATTTATGTTTTAGGAATCTCTGAATATGAAGAAAAAAAAAACTCTCCAGATCTTTAGGATACAATGAATTTAAACTGGAATCATTAAAACCTGTTTGAAACTAGATACATTATTGACAGAAAAAACGAGCAGGAATGCTTTCGTGTATG
>KZ269995.1:761281-795452 GCA_002249935.1 Onchocerca flexuosa | reverse complement strand
GAAGGCTCGATGTCGTCTTCCGTCAAAGTGCAAACAGATCAAGTTACACGTGAAACAGACAAAGAAAAGATTGAAAGAGAAGTAGGAGACGTGGAATTTAAGAACATGACAGAAAGAGTAGACGAAGGCTCGATGTCGTCTTCCGTCAAAGTACAAACAGATCAAGTTACACGTCAAACAGACGAAGAGGAAAGGATTGAAGAAAAAATAGATGACGTGGTATTGAAGAAAATGCTAGAAAAAGGAGATTGGACAACAGTAGAAAAAAAAGAAGGCCCAGTATCATCTTCTATCCAATCACAAACAGATCTAGTTGTACGTGGAACTGACGAAAAAGTAGTGATTCAAAAGAAAGCTGAGAAAATCATGGAAGAAGATGTGGAGCAAGAAGGCTCGATATCATTTTCCATCCAACCACAGCAAACTGATTTCGATCAATCGACTTCAACGAACTGGAAACTGAATGCATCATTTTCACCATCTATGTTGATGAAGACAGATCAAGTTACACATAGAAGTGTAACAGATATAACTAATGCAACAGGTGTAACAAGGATGGAGTTGATTAAGATGATATCTGAACTGCCTGCAGTGCGACAGAATAAAACAGGAAAAGATAGGCCATATGAAACAGAAGAAATAATTTCAACATCTGAAATTGTCCCGATGAAAGTGTTATTTGAAAAAAAACGCCTCGATGTTGCCAAAAAAACGAATCCCAATGATATTTATATCGGAACTCATTTACTGACCTTAGCACCTACAATGGTAAATTTACCAACTTGGGACGATGAATTGCAAACGTCTAATTACATTAATTTGCCTTTCGAAAGAAATACTTCAATGGTTGAGGAAAGAATGGAAGAGACGGTTGGAGAAATCGATAGAACACAGGAAGAATTAGTGAATATATTGAAAAAAGGTACCATGACCAATGATTCAGAAATCAACTTCGTAGAAACTAGTAGCAATACACCATCTGATGATGTTAAATTTCAAATGATTAAGATAGAAACGGCAAAATCAAAATCAACGAAAATCAATGTACTAGCAGATGTATCAGAAAGTGATCGTAAGCATGACGTCTATAAAATTCTAAGAGAAACATTGGAAGCAAATACTACTGCAACAAAGTTACCAGACAAGAAGAAGACGACAATACAAGTTTATTGGAATGGGTCGCTAGAAAATGAAACGATTTCGAATGACACTATATCTATGATGAAATACGAATTCGGTGGGATGATTTTTAAAAATGATTACACTACTTTGAGAAATAAAAAAGTTGTAGAAAACGATAGGCAAAAACTTGTGTCGATTTAAGGCATTAAAATGATATCAACGAGATCAAAGTTTAATTCAGGATCTCATTTCATAAACTAATTCGAGATTTTTCATGAGAGAAAACAAACGACATATCTTAATTCAGATGGAACGGACACGACGAGAATATCAGCATCAAATGTGGAGGATACATCAGTTCACAGTAACCTAAGTACAGTTTTTTTGGATAATGATTATTCCACTCATGTTGCAAGAAAAAATTCGATAGAAAATGTAGAAATTTCAAGATTCCCAACAATGCAGCAAGTGAGAACTTTGTTCAAAAGTCGAAAATTGTAAGTCCCTAATTATGCATTGGTAAATAAAAAAGAAATTAAGTTTCTAAATTTAAATTAATTTGAAAAAGTAAAACCAATAGAACAAAATATTTTATATAATCAAAAAATCGAAATTGACCTTTTCTATTATCAGTGCTTTTTATTGAAAAAGAATCGCAAATGCAAATAATTTTTTAGCGATTTTTCTCTTACAGACCACAAAAGCACCTTCCTCGTGCGAGAAAAATATCAAGATCCAAGTAACTTCTATAAAAATTCGACAATTTCTTTTCAAAATTGAAATTTAGAGATTATTGGAAATAATTTTAATTTTGTTAAAAACTTCTTTAATTTCGTCATATCAGTAGAGTGAATAGGATTAGCTGCGAAGATAGTTGCTTAGTTAAAGGTAAATTCCGGATGTGGTGATACGGAAAGGAAGGAAATTTGGAATAATTGTTTGGTAGATTTCATGTTTAATTTTCTTCTGAAACTGTTTGCTTTATAACACTATGGAACTCAGAATCTGTGGTTACAATTTCTTATTAGTGAAAAAAAAAAAAATTTAAAGAATCTTTAATACTTAATTTCATAAAGATTAGATTGTTTTGATGGTAAAAATTGCAGTAGAGTAACATTCAATCCTCTGGAAAAAAGAAAAATCTTGGAAGGACCAAGGCGAGCAGTGCCTATAAAAATAAGAAATAGAAATTATACTGAAGGGGAGAGAAAAGAAGAAATGGAATCAAAAAAAGAAGAAAAGGAAGAAAAGGAAGGAATTACGAGATCGACCAGGTTACAGGAAGAGAAGGCACGTTTGGAGGAAGTGAGTAGTTTTATGATTTTTGTTTGGATTTTCGAAAGAGATCTGAATGGTCGATTTAAATGAGCTAATTAAATCTATTTAGGCACGTCTTTTACGTGAAGAACAGATGGAACTAAGAAAGAAACAAGAGTTTTATCATGGTTTTGCTGATAAGGCTCAACTAGAGCGACATGAACAAATAACTCAACAACTGGAGCAACTTGCCGAAACTGAAAGACAACATCGTGAACAGCTTGAACGAGAGGAGCGGATAAGACTTGCCAGCACAAAACATTATAGGACCACACTTTCCGACGACAGTTTTTCGACGACTCCAATCAGTATAACAACGCTTTTGGAATCTAATGATCAGGTTATCATAATTGAAATTAGTTAAGCAATTATCTAAAGTTTAGAACATTTCAAGTTATGAGCAAAATATTAGTGATTATGAAGCATTTGTGGATGTAACAGCAAATTGGATACCCAAACAGAAGAGCTATTAAAATATCAGTGATTCTCCGATCTCAAAGATGTGGAAATTACAAAAGATAGTATTAATGGAATTCTTTCGCATTATTTGTATTTTCGGTCGAGTCAGTCCATTATTTCCATTTTTGAGACAGAACTCTTGATGTCATGAAGGATTTAGGAAGATTTCTAAGAAACTGAAGAATTCCGGATAAGTATATTTATTGTACTATGTGGATAATTCTTCGTTTTATAGTACGCGGTGATTTGCAATATTCTAGCCAAGTAATATGATTTACAATCTTTTAGACAATGAACATGAGCTCTATTAGCTAATTAAGAGAGAACAAAGGTCTTTGTGCTGAGATATGGAAAAGTGACTCATTTTTCTTAAAATATTACAAATTTCTACTATACACAATAATTTTTGAGGAAAGAGGGATTCTGATTGATTTGTGATTTGGATTCTGGAGTCACTGGATTGGAGATAGCCTTTATTAGGTTCACACGGTATTAGAAACAATATCGCACTTTACAATACCAGTATTGGTCCTTTGATGAATTGTTGCTTGTGCTTCGTTCAGATTGCTTGATATTGGCTGGGAACGTTTTGCGACTGATACTGATGTAGGAGAGCCTGTCGCTGATGTAGTTCCCTTGTTGCTGATGAACTGACGTTGTAGACACTTGCAGACACTGAAGTGCGCCACTAGCCTCGATGTACTTATGAAAGGAATACCGAAGAGACTGCTGCTGCCATTACTAGTGATATAAAGCACTGATTCTGCTGCCCCGAAAGTTCCCATTTTGTGTAATCATCCTTGACAGGGCGGAGGTTCATACAATAAGAGTGATATGGATAAAGATAAGAGATAAGCACTAAAAAAGATAAGAGATAAGCAATGCTTATATTTATGCTCTAATCAATGCTTAAAACATTTAAATAAAGAACAAATCTTTAGTTCCCACATTATCCAACAATTGACATGATTGTAACCATTTGCAATTCTTTAGACAAAATGCATGAAATTAATCCTTATGGCATTTCAAACATATTCCACAATCATTTACAATCCTTAGACAAAGAGCATGATATTAATCCTTACAATTCCGAGTATTAGCATGTTTTACAACCATTTAAGTCTTTTTACACCATTTACAACATATTTTACAGCCATTTACACATCATAAACGAAGCACATGAGCATTGTCAACAGATTAAATGATGAGAAGCAAAGGGCTATTGTGCCAATGTGGATAAATGGCTTACATGTATGAATGAGATTACAATTTTTTATTATAAACAACATTTGGATTATGTCGGCATTTCGCTTTATCGACAATAATCATTTCATCACATTTATATTCCAAAAAATATTTCGGTTTTTCCAATATTTGATTGTTTTGAAGAAGTGAAGCAATGGATCGAAAGGTTTGGGCATGGATTACTTTTCAGTCGCGATCGTTTTGAGTCATTTACGCATTTCAATGTTGACTAGAGAAAATAATTATTTCATTTATCCTTTTCCATTGCAGATAAATGAAAGAACACCGCCAGATTGTTCCCTGATCAGAAAATTTATAAGCCTATTCAAAATTGCCAACCCAGCTGAATGGATTCGTTTGAATTGTTCGTTCGCCAGACTTTGTTTCACACAGTCAAGTTGTGAACAGGTGCAAAAAATATTCGCATCCTGTTTTGAGTGATATAATGTAAAATATTATTGCTAATTAAAACTATTTCCACGGTTTTTTTCTTTCATTTTTGTTTTTCCTGAACAGTTTGCTCATTGCATGCGTCATCTGTGATTCGGCTTTTTGCTTGTCCTCGTTTGTGCTTCACAAAATAATTTATTCACTATTAATTCAGAATTTTTCCAAATTCCATTCAATTTTTTATCAAAAATTCACAGCAATTAAATTAATTCGATGGAAGACGATTGCTCAACATCCTTAAGTCTTGGACTTTAATTATTTTTCTCAATATATCCTATGTTCTTTGGGAAATGAACAGTTTTTGGAAATCTTAGAAAATTTTAAAATTCTCTCCAAAATCACTTTTGAAGGTTTAGATATGAGTGGCTTCGAAAAATAACATTCGGGTTTTTTTTACTTTTTTATACCATAATAATAATTAAACGATTATAATAAATGTATTCAATATATATTATATGTTGTGATGAGTGCTTATTATTACATTTCATTTTATAATGCTTCAGACTGTTACATTTTACTTTCATAATTAATGAATTTATTTTAATAGTAGTTAATGGTTTCATTGTAATTAACATCGTGTTATGATTAATGAAGAATGATGGAAGCTCGGAGTTATATATCTTATTTCTTGTCTCTTTTTTGCCTAAACAAGCTATAATAGATTTTTCACGATCACAAGAAACCATACCAGGATAAAGAAAGATAAACAGAGATGTATTTTAGAGAATTTTAGAGATCTTAGATAAGTATTCAGAATCAAGAACAAGTGTTCCTTCCAAAACATTACGTCATCTTACGTTGCTGTTGGTTATTGAGATATCACAAAAGTTTACTACATTAACCATGATCCATCCATTATCTATAATATGTTTATAATCGTATCCGAAGATATGTATTTAGTCGAGAATAATACAACATTTCAATTTCTTTTGGAGCGCACAAAATAGATTTCTTGTTTGAACACAACGATAATACTCTCTTATATGAAATGATATTCAAATTTGGCTCTACACATTACTAAAGGACCAAGACCTGTTCAATAACGAATTATAATTTTTTTTTTTTAATATTTTATTTTTCGAATGCTTGCTTCTCTTGTCTTCTTCAATCTTCATTTCCTTTTTTTATTTTTCGACTTATTACTTTCTAAATAGTTAAATTAAATGGCAATATTTAGGTAACTAATTTTTTTTTTTTTAAATAAAATGAACGAAACAAGAAATTTCAGTTTATTTGTTTTATAGTAAACAATAAATTAAAGAAAAAGTAAGCAAAAGATGTTGCTTTTGTCCGTACAGCAAGAAAATTTATTATTAATCTAAAAGTTAATTGATCGATAAAATATAGTAAGAGACGAGGGAAGAACAGTGAGAAAGACAGAAAAAATTAATTTATACAAATAAACATAAACAAATATGGCATTGTAAATACGTTGCTAATTAATTGAGGCAGATTTTTATAAAATGAAAATGAAGACAAATATTAACATGAAGATGTCAGTTTCTAAACTTTAATTTTAAGCATTTAGAAATTTCAGGCAAATAATAAATAATGATTCATTTGCCAGAGAAAGAAAATCACTGAAACTTGAATAGAAATTAATAATTTTCATTCAAATAAGATTATTCGCAAAAAATTTGTAACTATTTGCGTAGGAATCGCAATGAGAAGAAAATTCGTTTCTTGACAGATAGTAACATATTACATTTAGGACAATAATGTCTTACATCTTTACAAGAATCAATTAGAAATGGTACGAATGCTAATGGAAAAAATATGATAAGAATGATGAATACAAGTATCCATGTGAGACGACCAGATTTGTGACGTTGTTTGGTACGTATTTGACACTGCAATTCAAACTTACAATTCATAATTTTGAACATTCTGGATCAATCAATAAACTCAATAATCAGAAATTAGATACTAATACAGTATCCAAGACAAATCCTCTGGAAATTGAAGCTAAATTTATCGTCATAGTTGATTACTAGCTAATCGATAAAGTTAGTTCTTGGATACTGTATTAGCTAAAGATATTAACCAAAGATTAATAAAGAATATAATATATACATTACCGGAAACTACTGTTTGGAAAATTTTTAATTGCTAATTATAAGTTGACTTAGCATCTTCAACGTACCATCTTGTCCTTGTTTGCAATTTTTTTAATTTGAAAAGGCAAATCTAAAAGAATAATATTCTAACTCACTCTGTTTATCTCAGTCTGAGCTTAATAAACATTAAAAATTCTTTCAAATCAATACCTGACACTTGGGACAAAATTCATCATGTGGTTCTGCGGTTGTTGCCCTTTTAACGGTGTAGTTCGCAACTGTGAATGATGTATTGCTTGGTCCTGAACATTTATAAAATTTAATTCATCATTTAAATCCCTAAAAATGATCTAACTGCAGCATTATATTCTTTTTTTTATCTTTTTTTCTTTTTTTTTTTTTTATCAATAATTTCCTGGCAACAAATTCTCTTCTAATAATATTTCTCTTTGCACAGTAAAAAAATTTGAGGATATCAAAGCATGCTTTCTGATATATCAAAATATTAAATGAACTATACAACTCTAAAATTTAAAATTTCAATCAATAAAGTAACCAGTATTAGAGTTAATCCGTTTAAATTCATCTAAATTAATTATAATCTTGCAAAATTCTGAATTTAGCATGAACATTTAGTGTAGTTTAGTTTGCTTTATTTAAAATACAAAATAATTCAACAATCAAAGTAATAAAAGAGTGGATTGGTGCTAAAAGTGAATCTTATTTTCATTCCAGAATAGAAAGAAAAAAAAAAACATGTGGGTAAATAATCGGATCTACACCAATTTGCATATTGAAAAAGGAAAATCGGTTTTCGGAGTGACAGATGTTTAAAATTTGAACTGACTTACCGGAAGATGGATTGATACCCTCTGAATTACTGATAATGGTTGCTGGAGTCGAAGACAGTCGTGGATGAACAGATCCACTGGAAAACGGTGTGCATGGAAGATGAGGTGTATTACAATCAATCTCTTCTTTTTTCTTGATTTCGTTTAGATCAACGTCAAGCATTTTCGAGTAAGGTGGTGGTGGCCTTTCAGGACTATATGGCGGAGGAGGTGTACTTTTCCGGATCGGCTCTTCTACCTCACCCATTTATTGCTGTCCGGAAAAGTTCTGAAATGAGTTTTTGCTAATTGCTTGTCAATATAATTCCTTTTCGTTATAAATTATGAAAAATCGAAGTGAAGTCATTAAATGCTGCCATATACGCGTAGAAGTTCAAGTTGGACAAGAGAAAATAGCGAGAAAGATTTTTCTTGTCAGACAATCAAAAACTTGTTAGACAAATTAAATTTGTTAGACAAATTAAATTATAAGTTTCGGAAGATTTTGCAGCTTTGTACTTGTAATCGATACATGAAAGTGAAACTGAATTATCCATACCAACTGATGAAATGCTTCTATTAATTAAAAAAGAGTTAACTACTTCAACTCACTCTATGAACAACTATTGCTATCATTTGTTATCAACTAGGGATCTTAAAAACACTGATAAAAGATGAACTTGAGATATAATGATAACGGCGCCACCTGTCAGGAAGAAACCTAAAAAGTGCTAAATACTTATGCAAATAAGTGTTTAGCACTCGATACATGAAAGTGAGGAATTTTTTTTCTCATATATAGTAATATTGGAATACAGTAATCAAGAAAAAAACTCTATCAGAGTTTCATAACTGGAAAAAACTTGACGACCAATAAAAAGCATTTCTTTTCAAAGTCTTATAAAAAATTCAGAATAATCGAGCTAGCATCGATAGATGAAGATAGCCGTAGTCCATCAAGTACACAACGGATTCTAATCTTCTTCCTTAAAGTTTGCCATTCTTTTATAAATGATAGAAATAACAAGATTATCAAGAAAATAATTTTTTAGAGGCTTTCCAAAGGAAGAAATGTAGGAGAAATGTTCTAATTAGTTTAAGGGAAATGTAGTAATCTTGCTGATTCGTTCGTCCAATATTTCTTTTGCCTTTTGTTTCTCTTTGTGTATCCTTTTTTTTTTTTTTTTTTGGTTTAATAATATTTACCAATTCTCACATGTTTATGGAACCCAAAACTATGAGATACTAAGATTTTTGGCCTGAAAGATATGAAATGATAGTAGCCTTGTTAACAATAACAGACAAAAATGGAAAGATTTTGGACAATCAATTTTTTTTAACTTTTTAATTTGTCAAGAAATCAACGAATAGTTAGGAAGAGCAAAGTTGAATTTTGACTGCTTATCTGGCATTTGTCCGATGATAAATATTTTGATAACAATAAAATATAAAATACCAGACAAGTCTCTTTTAAACAGTCTTGTTTTAAAACAGTCCTGGAATAAATCTGCCAGGATGACCTATTAATCACATATATCTATCCTCGGTTTTACATATAATCTACCTGCTAGTTATACTATCAATGCTTGCGAAATTTTTGATAAAATACAGAATGCAAAATTGCAAATTTCGATCAGCAAAATAGAATGGATGCATAATATTTGTACATGAATTGATCACTTGTTTTAATGTATTTATATTCAAGTTGTTAGATATTCCTATAGCAGCACCTTATCAAGTTATATCATTGAGATTGTGATCTGATCATTAGTGTTGCGAAAAAAAAAAAAAAAAAAAACAAATTAACTCCATACATTATGAACTATTTTACTTCTTGAGTTTGATAATTAGGTAATTGGAATTATAGTAGAATTAGCTAGAGGTAATTTAATAACTATAGTCCAATTAACCAATGAATTAAAAAGAATTGGGTTAGTTACTACAAAGTTCATGTTATTGTTTGTTAATTTCGGAAGAACAGGATAGTCATATATTTCTTCGAAGGAAAGACACAATCAAACGACTGACAAACAAATTTGGCGATCACCGATAATTTCATGAAATTGTTGATTGAAAACAAAATGAATTCATTCTTCTCATTAATGTGACATGTTGTTCTTTAATCAACAATATAATAATTTGAAGAATTGAACTTCTCTTCACATCTTCTCATATTACGTGACCATATAGTCCAGGATACGGGCAAAAATTTTTTTGTGTATACAATGAATGATTGAAGTGCATCGCAGGAAAAAAGCTATCAATGAAAAACAGAATCCATTTAGGTCAAGTGAACTGCGATCATAAAAAAAGTAAAACTTGTTTAGGTCAAATGAAGTAAGTGAATCTTCGTTTTTAATCATATTCAGACATAATCAATTCAACAAACAACAACAACAACAAAAAATGAATCACTTTAAAATTTCAGGATTTGTGAGTAGAGAGAGATTTGAAATTTAGATTATAAAAGTTTTAAAGTAAAATCCGAGTTTAAATTAGTTTAAAGCATGAAATTGCCTTCCGAGATATTATTCTTACATTCATGCTTCTTGAATCTCAATCTCAAATTCTGATACAGATTCTCTTGGGAAACAGTTTGGAAGCTAGTCAGGATGATGCATTTCAAAAAGTTCACACTAAGTACTTATGTGATGAAATAGAACAAAGTCGACTGATGTGTTCAGAAGAGTTGAGCAAAAAGAGAAGGCAGTTAGGAGTATGATCAGAAAACTTTTATGAAAGGTATGGTTGATAACCTTTGCTACCGTTACACGTCTCCTTCTTCATACTTCCTGTTGTCGTCGTCTGAATCGATGGTTGGTGATGGTGGTGGTATGGTGATTGAATGCTACTGCACTCGATGCCGAGAAAGGCGGTATCGGTCTAAAATGCTTTTGCACAGAGTAATTTGCAAACTATTAGAAATACAACAATCTGTGGAATAAAAGTTTTCTTCTCTTTCTCTACCTTAACAAAAGTTTTTCTTCTTCCATCTTTAATAAAAATTTTTTCCTTTTTTTTTTTTTTTCGATAATTTTGATCATGAAATAAATCGTTTCAATTTTTTTAAATTTGATATAGTTTGATATTATCAATCTACTATTAAGTTTGAAAAACAGTTTTAGTTAAATTAAAATTCAAAAAAA
Organism: Onchocerca flexuosa; assembly: GCA_002249935.1. Classification (NCBI taxonomy): domain Eukaryota; kingdom Metazoa; phylum Nematoda; class Chromadorea; order Rhabditida; family Onchocercidae; genus Onchocerca; species Onchocerca flexuosa. Next base: position 784,826 of record KZ269995.1, on the reverse strand, counting down.
AAGCAATTCGCAAAAAAAAAAAAAGAAAAAATGAAAAATAAAGAATTGCATTTCTACTCATTCAAGGCAATACCTATTGTAAGAGCTTTTTTGAATCAAATTTTACCACTTTTGACAAATTTTAGGGAAATAAACATAGAGCGTAATAATTCATCACTCCTTATGCCAGCGAATCAATTTCTTACAATTTCTTCATGTACTAGGCAATTTACAACAGGAATGGAAATAATAATATGATGATAATGAAGCATTATTGATTGTTTTATCATTATCTACTCGAAATCTAGTACCATGCAGCTAGCACCCAAAGTAACAACAATACCAAGAAAAAACCTAGAAATCTAGCACCAACACTACTAGTCCCATAGATTACAGTTTAAAAAAAAAAAAAATAAAACTTAATTTAAAAATGGATTAGGAAGAATTGCAATCATCTCAAACAGAAGAACATGCCATAAATTAGAGTGGATGAAAAATTTGGCAATATTCACACAATGTGCAAAATGACCGAAAATAATTTAACCGGTCATTAAAATCTAGCAAATTATATCATCTGTTATTATCATCTTCTTGAAATAATTTAATTTTATGAAATGAAATCTCTGATATGGTGCAGAGGAGCGGAAAGAACGAGAAATCGGAGGTAATAGGACGGAAATAAGATCACCGATCAAACGAAGAGATCAATTGAAGTAAGAAGAGAAAGTGACTAAGAGAGAAATGGAAGAAGTGCATTATCCGTCAAAATGACCCAAATTTAGAGGTGTTCACCTGACAGGTAGGCAGCAACCTAATCATAACTACAATTTGGTGACAATGGCAAGGAGTACAGCGGTGCACTATTCAGGAGTCATTCGCCTTCAAGCATACATGTTATTGAACTTTTTCTTCTTGCATCAAATTTAATTAAATTATTCTAAAATTACTAATCCACTACCTAACTGAATAACCAATCAAAGTTATCTACCTGGCTTAGCTTAACCTAATATCTCAATCTGGTGAATTGATCAACGCATCTAAATCGCTGACGTCACTTGCGGAACGAAAATAATTTAGTTCAATTTAGTGCAGGTTAAAATTTTCCATTTATTCATTCGAAACAATTTTTGATATTATCTTAACAAATGTCAGCAGAAAAAAAAAAGAGAGCTCCAAAATTAATTTGAATAATTCGGATCAGCAAGGTACAATTATTGAAATTTAGTTTAAAAAAAAGAAAAATTCTTAAGAGATCAATTTTAATTTTTATAAATGACAGCATAGAAATACTGTCTAATCATCACCAAATTTAAGGTGATTCAATTTAAAGTGATTCAGATATTATCAAAACAACATAAATAGCAAGATCGATTAATTTATGAATTCTTTTCATTTTTTCGAAAAAATAAATTTCTAACATCAATAAATAAATGAATGGAAAGAGGAAAGGAAAAACATGAGTAAGGCGGAGAATGATTTCTCTCTAATAATTCTTAGGAAGTATCAATCATGCATCAAATCAAAAAAAACCAAACATTTCTTTTAAAGGTTTTTTTTTTTGCAAAAATCAAACATTCTTATCAGCATAGTTACCAAAATTTTTAGCTCTGGTAACTATGGTAATTAATAGTATTTTTGAGGAAATCAACGTTTTCATCTAAGGATTTTAGCAATGCTAAAATTATTGATTTTCATGAATAAAAATGATTGTGCAGATATTTTACAACATGTAGATATGTAAAGTATCATGAATCCTCGGAAATACCTAACTACTTGTGCAAGGTTATTGAAAAACGATATCTTATCAATTAACGGAATAAATTGTAAATTTACTGAGTAAAAAGTCTTTTTAAGTCAAGAAAAAAGAGAAATAAAAACAAAACTGGAAGAGCTAACTGGAATTAACGATTTGTCAATAAATGACCATTCTTTGTCATTCCTTGTTTCACATGCGGGATAATTGGATAAAAGGATCGAAAGGATTGATGATTGTAAAAATCTAATTTGCGAAATTGAATAGAAATGAATTGTTGAGCAGAAATGAAGAGAATAAAAAGTACGATTTAGTGGTGAATAGAGTTGCAAATTTGCACCCAAATATACACTGACAAATGGTCATAAACACCACCTGCAATAACTACCGAATTCAATTTCTGTAGATACATCTGCATATAACAGCAGCTTAATCAGATGCTAATCTTAATCTGCACCGAGCCGATTTTATTAAAAAATCATGAAACAAAATAATGATCGAAAAAAAGAATTATTGAATATTTTAGGAAACTATTAGCAATATACAAAATAAGAAAAAACTTAATCAAATCGCTTTACAAACTGTTTCTGGAGGGAATAATCTTTTTCCCAAACTTAATTTAGTGCCTAAATTGATCTGCCTTATAAAATTCATATTAAATTGAAGGAAATATTAACAAAGGAAAAATATTACTTTAAATGAAGAATATTTTAATGAATGATAAACTCAAGACATAATTTAAATCCAAAATTTTCCAGAAATTCGGGCAATAAAATTTGAGCGGAAGAAATTTTGAAATGGCAGGTGTGTGAATGTGCGAAAATATTTAGCGATTATATTGACGAAAATTCTTTTGTTTTCTTTCAACGATAAGAGATAATTGTTGTTCTAATTTAAAATCGTCAAAAAAGTTTCATTTCTAAATGAAAAAAGGAAAAAACCATTTTACTAAAAAAACTAATTGCATAATCTGTGTTCATTCAAGTTTGCCATCGAAATAAATTGGATCAAAATGCTAGATAATTCATTTTTGAAAGTTACTTTTAACAATTATCTCATAAAAAGATGCAAAAATTATTCTTTTTTGTTTATAAAAGTGCTATTCATTCAAATTGCCTATTTTTTGGCAGACAGTATGCAATGTTCGAACAGCAAATACCTAATTAATTGGTGAGAATTGATTGTAGGTAAGTTACAGATGGAGTAGATTTAACTCAACATGAAAATGGAACAAGTTGGGAAGAAATAAGCATGGAATAATAGCAACCAAACAACCTGCCATAATCATTATTGTGATGCAAATATTACCATAATTGTACCCAAGCACCGATGGGTACCATGAATCATAAAAATCATGAGTTCGAATTTGACTAAATTCTATAGCGAAAAACGTCATCAATGATTTCAACCAAACATTGACTTCTGAGGTAGTACGTCGTGTCATCGTAACAGGTTTGATGTAAATGACCTTTAGCCTCAATCAGATTTTGATTTCATTCAAAATGAATTTTTAAAAACCCTATCGATGGGCATATTATGGTAAATGGAATGATGATAATCTTTTCTCTATCATCTTCTAACAATGTACTGATAAAGGATACTACATCAATGTTTGTTTTCTTATTTATTTTTAAATCAAAACTGAGTTTGATCACAACTTATCATCAATCAAAACTTATGAGCAGAGCATTATAATCCTCTTTTTTTTTAAAAAAAAAAGAAGTTATGAAAAGATCAATCTTCATAAACGACTTGATCATCGACACAAATTTTTTGACTTTTACTACATTTAATTTTTCTTATTGAGCCATCGTCATTTACAAGTTGTACGCTAATATCAGCGGTTACTATCACCTGTAAATGATATTGATTAGTGATAACGAACGGATAGTTCACAAATTATCCTTCATTGATTTTATCAATTAAAAGAGGTGATTTCAACGTTCCTATTCTTAATAAATATTCATTTTGCATTATCTCGAAGAATTGTTGAGGAATAGGACAAGGAAGTGAGAGTTTAGATGAGACGATTTATTGATCTGGATGACATGAATTTTTAATATTTCGCAGGAATGAAATAGACGTTTAAAATTTATGAGCCTCATTTAAATAATAGTGTTAAATGATAGATTACATTCAATCCATGATTGTCAGATAGAAAAATAGTAATTTTATTTGCATCACTTTCCGATTCTGCACTTAGCACCTGCAAAATACAGAAAGTAGAAGTATCTGAGAAGCGAATTATGAATTGCAAAACTGATGGGAACTAATCGATAATCGATAATATACAACTAGTAATTGATCTTTTTTGCCGAAAGACAAAATAATCAACAATTTCTGTTACCAATAATTGTATTTCTCATTGCTACATACATATAATATTTGAATAAATTCATCATTTTGGTAGAACTTACTGATAGCACATTCGATGCAATCATTTCTGAACTGCGATCTAATTGTGTGGTTTCAGCTGATGCAGAAAAAATACGCCTTGAAGATTTCGGTACTGTCAGTTTATGCGATTTTGATTTTGATTTTTGTACTGTCCTAAAAAACAATCAAATCGATGCCATCAAATTTAGTTTTTAAGTTCGAACTTGGAATGTTTAAACTTATTCAAAATTTCTAAATAAAATTCTATGATTACTTTTACAAAAATTTCATGAGAAACATTTACACATTTTAGGTTAGAATTTTTTCACGAAATATTTGTTATATGTGATGATTCCTTAATTTTTATATCTCTGCTTTGTTTTCAAATTCTTACACATTCATTTTATCTCTCAACTTAACTGCCTATCAATTATATGAATATCTTCATCAGCAAGTACATGGTTTTTTGCAGCTTCGGTGAAAGCAAAACTCCAGATGGCTTCCTCCAGATGTTAGCTGATTTTAAGCAGCAGATGTCATCCGCATACTCATGCATGTCCGAATGGTCTAAAAAATAAGGCTTTTTTGAAAATACTTGATGATTTGAATTATAACAAGAAGACTTTGATAAAAACATGGAAAAAACGTAGCCCAATAAAAATTTCGGAAAAAAAAAAGCAATCAGTAATAATTTCAAAAGTGTAAAAGATGAGGAAAGAGAATAAACTTATCTTAAAAATTATAACTGCAAAAGTTACCTTACAAATAGATAAGATTAATACAAATTTCTCATGAAATTTTGGAAATTAAAGTATTAATTAACCTCTCAATTCCATCATAATATAAAGCAAAAAAGTTAAAGCATTTTCTGTGAAACCTTTTAAGATTGCAGAATGTTTAAAGAATGTATGAAAATGAACACCACTCGGCAGTTTATATTTTCTGAAAATTGAAAAAGTCTTCAAAGATAGTTTCTAGAATTAATTTCGAAATCAATACCGATTGGTGGAGAAACAGCAGTGTTTGCAAGCGAAGGTCTACAAACGGCAGTAGGTGGAGAATCTTCATCTCGTGCTGTGCTGAAATAATCAATTCTGAATCTCAAGTAATATCATTTTCAAGAGAAATATGATGCATTTACGAAGTTATAACTTTATTCTCTTCAATCAAGACAAAAAAAAGTGTTAAAATTACAAGCACTTGTGTAAAAAATATATAGATGTATACACTCACCTGAAATCATGATCACAAACAGAGTGAATATGCGATGAATGATCTAAAATGTGACTCAGTGGTAAAGATAATATCATTAATGATAACTTTCTTGGTAATATTTTAACTTTTATGAAAAACTTACAACTTCCTGGTTCGCTACCACCACCAGCTGATGTGTCACTTAGTCCTGTGAATTAACGAGAATGGAATACGGAATTTCGAATTCTCAAATTTAAGATTTGTTAAAAAAAAAAAAACGAATTCAATTCGCGAAATAGTCATTTCTGATTCTTATGAGAATCAGAAATGATTGTTTTATCTGAATTCTTGTGAGCAGAAATTTATCAATAACAAAAGCATAGAAATAAATATACAATGCTAAATAATTATTTCATATTGTACTTATAAGAATTGTATTTTATGAACGATTTTTCCGTAAAATTATAATGAAAATGAGCAAGAATTGAAAATCATTTTTGCAAATTTTCTTATTCTTATTATTATTATTATTATTAATCGTTAATTAACGTGATATTCATCATATACACATAAGTCCAAATCCGATCTCTATTTCTTCAATCATTAAATGATTTTTTATAGGTCGTAGATTTAAGAAAAAAAGATATTTCTAACCAGAATGCGGAGGTGAATAATCTTTTCGCTTGATGGTTTTCAAATTTGCTTGTTGTGCTGATGTAACTTTTAATTGTTCTGTCGGCCTTCGTAATGATAAATAATAACTAAACATTCAGCTTGTAAAGAAAATTGAATATGGGAATTTCTTCAAATTCAAATCCAACTCTCGAGTTACTTTTTCCCGTCGAGAGCGTTCTGGCTAGTTCGAATTTACTTCCAATAGAGTTAGTGGTCAGGTCATAAGCTGACAAAAATTTGCACAATATGACAAGTGATTACGACAGTATAGAATAAGCTGTACTAAAATCGTTTTTTCACTGATAAACTATAATGAGAAAGATAAAATCAAAATTGCTGAGATAATATGCTATGTAGAAGATCAATCCGTGATTTGAGAAGGATGTCAAAAAACTGCACGACACTTCATGGCTTCGTTATCAAGAATTGGCTAATTATGCAGATGCAGAGAGAAAAAAATGATAATACCTTATCAAGAACAATTCAAACATAATTGGGCCTTTGAAATAATTGAGGTTAAAAATAAATTGAGATTACAAGAGAGCGAAAATTATAAGAGTGAAAATTCCTAATTAGTTTAGTTAAAAGGGCAAATTTTGGATTAAAAAAAATTGAATTGGTGAAATGGTGAAAAATGAAAAATCCTGTGAAAAATCGGTGAAATATCATTTCCTGTGAAATGGTATTTTTGAAATTGGAATGAAGTTTAAAAAAAAATTAACCTGGACAATAGAGATTCAGGATAATTTTCAAAGCTATTGGTAGTATAATCACGTGCTTCATACCATACATAGGATTTATCCTGAAAAGCTTAGAAATTCAAGTATTTTACACACTAGAATCATATAAAATTTCTGATAGTCTCTTCTATAACTATAATATTCATATTCGAAAGTTAAATACATCCAAGTTCAAGTTACGTAATTCATGATTTGGGGAAGAAAAGGAATTTTAAAGTTCTTTCAGTTTCTCTAAACAACGAAGTTGTTATGCAAATGCGAAAACATTAGAATTAGATTATTTTAAAAGTACGGAATTAAATTCTTCAAGTATTCGATAATTTGAAACCTTTAATTTTTTTACTTTCGCCGCCGATATCTCCAGAATACTTTCGATGGTTATCAATCCTTTACTGTAACCGACCAATTGATTGAAATCGCAAATTTTAACTTCATTTGATTTTATGTCTTGCTTGTTGCAGTAACCATAAGTGGTCGGAATTAGTTTCTAATAAACATTTTTTATTTCACCACTATTTTCAATTTAATTTTTAGATCATCAATTATTAATGATTGCTAGTAATTACCAGTATTTACCATAATTAGTGATTACTAATAATTACTAGTCATCAGTAATAAATTGATGATCTAAAAATAAAGTAGAAATAGTAGTAAAATAAAAATCCATTTTGCATTTTTAATGGTAGTTTTATCATTATCAGCAGTATATCTTGCAATATTTAATGTAATTTGTATGAAAAGTATCGTATCATTTGATAAAATGTTCCATTTCTTTTCCCAAAGTGTTAAAAGTAAAGTTAAATTAAAATTTTCCAAATTTCAGAAGATTGAGAGCACAAGAAGAAATATGAATAGGATAGAAATAAGAGATTGAAATATCTCAGAAGAAGTTTTGATTAATTAATTTTCTAATATTCTCTCTCTTGTTTAGTAAAAATGCTTACTTTATTTGGCTCTTTGTCACTTTCCTTGCATCTTAATTCAATTAAATCAATCACTTTATAATTCCCGTTTTTGGTAAGTATTATCTTATTATAGCATTTCGCATAAGTTGGATCGCAAAATTTCTGGATCGCTTTTGCTTTATTAGTTTTCTCCATACTGTTGATGGCTTTCAGCACTGGAGTTAACGCCGCTTTATAAAATGCTACCTCAATCAAATTAGCCTTTTTCATCTATTTGCAACTTAATATCGGAAATCAATGAACTATGACCCCACACAGAATATATAATGCACCGATAGTTTTCTAAGTGTGGTATCATTTGTGTTTCATTGATAATGTCACTAAGACATTTTCTGACATTTGGCATTCTTTATTATTTTAATCTTACTATTTCTTCTAAACAAAACCATTTATGATTTGAATATTTCTGAAAATCCAATGGAGTTGAAAGATTTAGATAGACGATTTCACATGAAAATTTTTAAAAGATTCATTTGAAAAAAAAAAAAAGTTTGAAACAGCAAAGCAAAAAATATTGCCACTTTTGCTGGCATTTCCTCCATCATAAATTCGGGTTTCTTCATGCAAAATGCCGGCAGAAATGTTGCTCTCTGGCGGTGCAAACTTTATCATTCTTATCAGAAGCAAACATCCATCACAAGCATATGAAGTTAATTTACTTTTCGGTCGATGAGATTTCTCATTTTTCTGCAAAATATATAACTTAGTCGTTTTGCATTATGGTGTTGATTTAGAATAGCTGATCATTTAAGAATATCATTTAATCATTTAAGAATAAATTTAATCATTTGATCATTTAAGAATAAAACTTTATTACACAAAATTACAAACAAGTCTATTTCTTACTTGAAATGTTCGATAAAAAAATTTTCGATTTCTATTTAATTTTCTACTTCTATTTAGCAATTTACCTCTATTTATTCTCCTAACTTGTTTATTTACTACAATTTTTCGCAAAGTTATTGCTGGTGTAGAAAAAGTTCAAAGAACATTTCACAATTATTGGAACTGAAAACTTTTCCATACCACAAATCAATTTAAGTCAAGTGATGAAGCAACCATCAACTTACTTCAATCGGCGATAAAGGCATTGTTTTCGGTTGCAGCAGTGCAAGTTCATATTTTGAAACTTTCCCATCGTCCCCTAATAGTTCAATTTTATATTCTAAATACGTTTCACCGTTATGTGTTTGATTGACGCGCATCACTGTATGAATTCGTATCGGCTCTGCAAGAAATAATTTCATTTTGATTTATAAATTGATTATTTACATATTGAAAGTAGTTAGAAATCGTACAATTAATTATAAAGTAGGATTAATTAATAAAATATAAGTATTAATTTTATTAGTGGGATTAGATAGTTAGGAAAATTTGATTTTACATTTCGGTGGAGTTTATAACTAGATAAATAGCCATCTTATTCAATTATAGTAAGGAAAATCGGAGTTATATTGGTTATATCAATGAAATGGCGAAGTAAAAGAGACATCAATTCGAAAAAGAATGAATTTTTACAGAAAACGAAAAAATCTTATTTTTCTGGATTTTTTTAAATTCTTAAACAAATCTGCTATTTTGGCGCAAATCACGCCACTCGCTATTCGAACACATTACGCAGATTAAAAAAAAAAAAAAAATATTTAAAGAATATTCGTTCTTTTTCTTTCCATCATATATATCATACCATTCATAGTCGCCAATATTCTTTCTTTTCCATCGGTGAATTTTGTCTTTTTCGACATGGCATTTCGTTGCTTGATTTGTGACTAAATTCTAATTTTTGACTGATTTATTCATAATTATATGGACGATTATATGAATGGATGGATAATTAATTAGTGATTTCATTAGGTTAAAAACAGACAAGAAACAAAAACTAAATAACGATGGCAAAGTTCCACAATGAGCATTTATCCTTTTCATATAAACTGCATAATACTGGAATTGTCCACCAATTCTTTTATTTTAATTTCCAATTATTTACAAAAATTTGAGATCTTGGCTTAGATCAGTCATTATTCGATATAATATCATTCATGACATAACATTTTTACAGTAGCAATCGATCTCTTGCTGTCGGAAATTCCGAGAAATTTCTTGTTATCAATCATTTCAATCATTTTTGTCTTTCTGCTCTGTTGTTTTAATTTGCAATTAATAATTCAACTATTTTAGTCTAGTCTACGCGCCAATAAAGGGGCGCTCTCATGTACTAATAATGGCGCTTCATTGTAGACCAAACTCTGTCATTGTCATCTCTCTATAAATAAGCATGATCCTCAGCATAGCCTCATTTTTATGGATTTGTTATCTCAAGGTCGGATGGTTAGTAGGTCAGGATGTTTAGACTCACTCTTTCTTTTAGGTTATAATATCATCACTAGAATTGTTGATATAACTATATTGTAACGGTCGTTGTATTTGTCGTCAAAGTTTCGTGATAAAGGTTTAATTACTCAAGTTTGAGACGCGTTCGTGTTACCAATCAACTTCTCGACAACTCAAATCAACTCAACTCAACACGACACAAACCTTAGCAAACTCAACACTCACACAACACAATCGATCGCAACTCAATACAATTCAACGCAATTCAACTCAATTCAATTTAACGGATCTTTGGAAGCTAATCGACAATCTGACAATCAACTCACTTAAACACACTGGTGATATTTGGCTACTGATCGACATCACTCTCCAAAACTGAGAAAATTTCACGACACATGCATAACATTTTTTCAGTAATAATCCATTTGTAATTATTATATTTTAGGTCTTCTTTTATCAGTGATAAAAGATCTCTGGCTACTATACTTTGGTTCATTTCTTATCAGCTTTAGATGCCTAGTTGAAAAAAATGATAACAATAGCTGAAAATAGAATTGAAATGCTTCCATTTTACTACAAACAAAGCAGTTCTTAGCTTACTTATAACCATTCAATTTCAATAAAATGTTGCTTTTCCCATGACTTAAAATTTGATTTTGATAAGAAAAAGAAATGAGAATGATTGATAGAAGTAATTTTCCACATTTTTCTTCAATATCTCAGTAAATGATTGCTCTGGTTTCTGGGATAGATCTATGATTTTAGGAAGAGCTTTTCGTAGATATAACAGACTCTTTTTTTCTTATAATTTCATGAATTTATATATAAATTCTTTCAGAGAAAAAAAACTATTTCAAATTTGAGAAAAATAGTTAAGATAAATAGAGACAAGTAATGGATAAATACCAAAGAACTGTAGTTCGGTAACAATAAAAATACAATAAAAATTTTAAAAATTGAACTACATTAACTCATTAAGTAAGAAAAAATTGAACTACATTAACCCTACTTCTCAATAGAAATGAATTTTTGAAGTGGTTTTTTAAAAACAAACCATTAACTTGCGATAAGGATCCATCATCAATGAACGCTTAACATCTGATTTATTGACGAAATCTAAAAATAGTTAAATTTCTATAATTTCGGAAAAAACTTTGAACGAGATATATCTTCTAAATAAAATTATATTACGAGATGTGCATACGTTCTTGGCGCATCGGTTTTCTAGTAACACTTTTCGTTATTTTCTTATCTTTCGAGTATCTACGAGTCTGAAATTACGACTACTGACGCTGATATTGCTTTCAAAAACTTTTTGAAATCATTCAGCATTTCTCAAAAATACAATCATTTGATTTGACTTCGATTTATCGCCGTGAATTCTAGAACTCGTTTACATCGTTCTTGATAATTTCAAACATCATTAAGATTTGAAAACGAATTCAGAAAGTACAAATAATCCAAAATTGCAAAAATTTTCCTACAAATCTAAATTTTAATTTTAATAAATTAAATAAGGGAATACTTACTGGTGTTCTTTGATCGTAACTTAGTCTTTCGTTTCTAGTCATTTCAACAGCAGTTTTTAGCCTAGAAAGCAAAAATTTATTCAGGCTCAATATTAGAATAAACTGAATGAACTTTTTAGATAATGCACTATTTTGTTCTGCTTTTATGCTCGAAAAAACAGATAATAATAAAATTATTTTTTGCTTCAAAATTTGAGGGTCTAAAAAGACTTTGACCCCGTGGAAGGAAAGAGAATAACTTGGTTTTTGAAAGGTCAACCATCCTTTCACTAAGTCGTTAAGGCATGACAGATAAAGCTATTCTAAACATCTAATTCTTTTTCAAATTCAAATTTTCATATATTTCTATATGAATGAATTATTGTGGTAAATGATCGGGTAGTTGTTACATCAAGAAAAAAGCGACAGGAAAAAATATTTTCAACAAATTTACAATGTTGAAACAGCAATACTTGATATCACATTAATGAGACAAACAGTATATTAATTTATTTTAAGCAAATTTTAATTAATTACCATAAATGTTAAAGCATGAGTAAATGTTAGATGAAATGAAAATTAGAGAAAAACGAATAAATGATCAATTCTCAAGCGATCATCTATTCCTCGATCAATAAATGGATACAATGTACAGAATGAATGGAGGTAAAAAAGTCATTAAATCATTAGATGATTTAATTTCAATTATTAATTAAATTTAATCAGTTATTAAATCAGTAAAAAAATCCTTAAATTTTTATATATTGTCAATGAAGCTGAATATTATCTCGAACTTCCACATGGCAATTAATGAAAATAGCAACAACCTTTCCTTCGATGCAGCCAGAGAAATTTGTTTACATTTAAGTAGATTTATCATTGCTTCGATGTTATCTATTGAATTCTTCACCTGTATGGTAATTAATTAAATTAGCTAATAATATCCTTCTAATTAGAAATAATTTCGGCGCAAATGACTTCTTTTTGATTGTTTCTGTCTCATTTTCAGTAAATCTTTATTCTTTATTTTCCGTCTAAAAAGTAATTTTTCTTGTTTCACTTCAGACTTCGCTGTGTCAGTCAAATGACTGTTTAAGTATTATCAATTCTATTAACAAATCTAATGAAAGATAGCTTAATTAGCGGGAATAGATAATAGAAATTAAGAAGCCATGGGTGTTTTCATTAATTAGGATTTCATTATATTTAGCTGATCAACCGGTTATGTACGAACGTGATGAAGTACATCAACAATTAAGAAAACGTTCTTTGATGGGAAGCTAAAGTGTCGGATAATTATCGTGGATTCAATGATCATACAAGGCAATGTGCTGAGAATATTGTATCTTTAACAGATGCGCTCTCGTTGAATTCATTACGAATTTTCTTAGTTTTTTGCTTTCTGGACATGATTTGTTGGATTCTCTCTTCTTTTGGCGCAAAATCCTGGAATTCGATGGGTTCTAGACATCTGAATCCTACTTTCATCGATATTAATGAAGACATGAACAGTTGTTTAGAAAGATTTATCTTTTACCCATTCCTTTTTAACAAAAATTTTATTCAGATTTGGACTGTGTTTTTTGACAACTCAAATGAACTATTTGTAAGAGAAGATGAAATTAAGTAAATCAAAAAGCTTTCATTACTTTCGAGTAATTTTTTCTTCAATCATTTCAAATTAAACGAAAAAGATAAAATACAGGATTTAAATTTTAAATTCAAAAAAATTCTGTAATAAATATAGGACGGATAAACATCCTTAAAAGAATAAATTGTGTTAATGACTATGAATACTGTGATGTTATATAACAATCAGAGAATTAAGATCACATCAATTAATTTAGTATCTTCCTTTTGCTAATTAGAATCTTCTGTTAATTAATGCGAGAAAAAATCATCAGAATCTCTCATCAATTATTGTTTTCTTCTTAATTAATTTATGAATTCAACAGCTTCTAAAATATTCCTTTTAGTTTGCCTTCAAGCTCTGTAGTGATTTTTTATTCTTTTGGGATACAAATCTGTTCATACAATAGTTACAGTTATGATTTAATTCAACATCTCTTAGTTAGATCATATTTTGAGTAAATAAACTGGATATCTAGTTAAATCAATTTAAATATGAGTTATCAAGTATAGTAATATCAATTTGTCCCAACAACTAATATGGGTGGCAAAGTATCAAGGAATCAGACAGTATAAGCAACCGATCCCGACTTGTAGTACTGTAAAAAATGAGAATCAGCTTGATATTCGCCAACTTAATAAGATTTACAAGAAAACTAAAACTTAAAAATCTAAAAATCAATTGAATTTTAAAGTAAGGATAAGATTCAAATCAAAACATTGTACGAAATCATCAGACAAGGACATAAAAATTTTCACAACGTCTCAGAGTTGGTGACACTGACGATGTGTAATATCGTTATGGTTCAGAGAAGTAAGTTCGGTTTTGCAAATACGATCCGAGGTATTTTAACATGTGTCTTGATGCCTGACGGTATGTTGTTTCGCTTGTCTTGCTATGCGGTGATATCTCCTCAAATCGCTGTGTATTTTTGGCCCTATTTGTTGCTTTCTCCACATAATTGCCATATTTTCACGACATAATTTTTTTAATTTCGTATTAATCTCTGATTCTCCACAAAAAGTGAATTATTTCCTCGATTTCGACCAATTCCTCTTTACAGTATTTTTGCGCCTTTTTCCATCTAATCAGTTTTGGTGATTTTTCGCTGTCAATGGATCTTCATGTTTATTTTTCCTCGTGTCCTTACACGTATTCCCGAGTTTATACACGTTATTCACCGTGTTACACCTTTCACGAGTTTTACAACATTTCATAAAAGTTATATTTCAACCTGACAAAGGAACTGAAATAAACAAATTTTCTTATTATGCAGTAGTTTCAGGATATCTTCAGTAATGTCTAATAAGGATTTACTCTTACGTGTTGAACATGTGAAATATCGTATGCCAGGTGCTGCCAAATCACCTGTCGGTACTTTTTATGTTTATGAGGATAGAGTCGAGTGGTTGGATAATGTTTCGGATGAGAAGCTTGTCGTCCTGTTCAGCGATATTAGAGGTAAGGGTTGTCCCATTAAAAACTTCAGATAAGAAGAGAAAACCGCAAACAGCTCAGGAAACTAGTTGATGGGAGTAACCAAGACAGAGGGAATATGTTACAGAATTTAATGTCATTGCATTGAATCGCTAAAAATCACGTGTTTTTGTATTCTAATTTTTTTTTTTGAAGGAAAGAATATATTTCGTTCTCGAAATTTTTTGATACTAAATTCAAAAATAAAAATGGATTCTTACAAGGACCATGAATTTTGCTTTTTATTTACCAACGTTTGACTCCATTGTCGAAATGGTTTCATAATTTCAGGACAACGAATTTCGCCTCCAAATAAAACGAAAACACAGCTTCAAATATGCAAACATAATGAAGAACAAGCAACATTTGTTTTCGTTAACCCACTTGGGAAGGAGGCAAGTTTTGTTTGTTATTATTCATGATAGATTTAGAGTGGATAATGAACAAATGCTGCCAGATAATATTTAAAATATATGAGATCTTTTAATTTATGGTTTTTTTTTTTTTTAATGTATCCAGTTTTTTTGAAATGAATTCGAAAAGATCAAAGTATAAAAAAATAAAAAAATGCTATTCTCAGTATAAAAAAATCAAATAACTAAATATTTTGACTACCAATCGGCAGAATTTTTTTTTAAGGAAGATTTTCATAATATGTTGAGAAAAACATAATCATATTAGTTTTAGATGCATGTAAAGGATCGCGATTTGGTAAAGGAAATGTTACAACAAGCGCTTATACATCATAGGCAGATTGCTAATCAGGTTAGAATAATTTGCTAAATTTCTAATATTAGATTTTCATTCAGAAATATTTGTAAGCTTATTAGAAAAGTTTCGAATCGGAAATGTCTTGGCTAATGAGCACACTGCTTGTTAAATTTTTGCTAAAAATATTTTCAGAATGCAGCACAAATGTTGAAGTACAGTAAAACGAAAGAACTAGAAGCAAAGAAGAAGATCTTAGAACGCAACAAACATTTGCAAGAATTATACAAGCATTTAGTTGCATCAAAGCTAATATCTGCCCAAGATTTTTGGAGTGAATATTATCAAAATGTTAGTTTGAAATATTATTGGAAATCATATGCCATTATAATAATATTTTATAGATACATGCCTTTTTTTTTTTTTAAAGAAATACGATTTAAACACAGGTCAGTATTCTATATTTTATGAAAATGCACTCACTGCAAAGATATATTAATAAATTAAATTAGATAAATGAAATGAAATGGGAGACGAAAGCATATATATATATATATATATATATATATATGTGTAAGGTTTAACATATATTTAACATCTCAAATTTCATTATTCTGGGAACGGTGGAATCTCATTAAAATTCAGTTATTGAATGAATTATTATCTTTTCAAGCTATATCGAACAGTTAATTTAGAATGACACAGACAGCGACAAGTTGGGTGTTTCAAGTGGGTTTCTGAGCAGTATCGCGCAATCCGAAGGCACGAATGGAGTCAAATTAAATCTCAATATTGACACAATTCAGAGTATATTCAGAACTTATCCAGCAGGTTCTTCTAACCTCATAAAATTCTTCAATTTCACCATTTCAAATTTTTTAATAGAATTAATTCAAATCATCTTCAATTCTAGTAGAAAGGAAGCATCTGGAACTAGTACCGCACGAAATGACCGAGCAAGAATTTTGGGCCAAATTTTTCCAATCACATTATTTTCATCGTGAACGTGAGATAGCGTCTAGTCCATCTGACCCATTTTCGGATTGTATTAAAGCTGATAATGCTGGTAATGTTTGATATTTATCATTTTATGGTTGATAACTTTTGCAATTTTTAGTTTAGAATATTACAATTATTAAAAAGAACTTGCTGTTTGCCTCGTTTTTTTCATTGCAGAAACAATCCATTCATATTGAATTTTCCAGAAATGCGTAAACTATTGGATACAAAGATTGCCCATAAGACTCTCGATTTTTCATATATCCACGATGATCCTTTAATTGTAGGTTACAATTTTTTTTCTTATTGTTAGAAATATTCTAAGCCTTTTGTTAATAGATTAGATAAAATATAAATGATAAAATTTTTTATTGCTGAATTTTTCAAAAAGTTGAATTTTTAGAATAACATATCGTCTTCGTCACAGTATGCTTCTTCAGCAAAAGACATTTTGATGAAAAGATTCAATTATTATTCAGAGCGGGTTTTGCTTGCTACTGCCGAAAATGAAATGCCCACTATTGCGAATTTCGAAGAGCAATCGAATGAAGAAAGCACGAAAGTATTTTTTTTATTATTTTTTGAGTAGGAGATTTTGCAAGAATTGATTCAAACCATCATTGATTTTAATGGACATTGTGACAAAGTTTAATCATCTGGTTTATTCTGGTGATAACAGAATTACGCGACATATACAATCGCATATGATTTTCTTGAGTGATAATATGGAATGATAACAATTAGACATTATCGTTTAAGCTATCTACTGATTCAATTATTACTGGTTCATATCATTTGATCGTTATCCTACTTAATGGACGCTTCAAATTTATTTCCCTAACTAGTTATTATTAATTCGAATGTTGTAAATTTTCTTTTACTGTCAACTTTATTATGTAAGCTTGTTTTTTCCAGGTGGACAAACCAAAATCAGAAGAGGATGAAAATGAAATAATACTGGAAAGTGAGGAATTGAAGTCAGATGAGCACGAGGAACAATTAGATTATATTTCATTAGCAGTGAATGGTGTAGTTAGACCAACAAAACATTATACCGATGAGCAAGCACAAGCTTATCGAGATATCGTATTAAGGGTATGCGAGGCTATGCCGGATAATGAAGATTCTGATGATGTAAGTTGCATTTTGTCCATTCCAAAAAAAAAAAAAAAAATAGTTTGGAGGATTTCTTCAGAATTCATTAAAATTTTCCACTATTAATATTTTGATTTTTTAACATTTTATCGAAAGTGTTTATTCCATATACGCTAGTTTTTTTCAGTTTTGTTTAGTAATCAGAAAACGATTGCAGGATTTAGAAGATGATTCGGATAATGATAATGAAGATCTCTTAAGATTAGCCACTGCTGCTACACAAACAGCACCAGCTAAGTGCGCTACATTACAATTAACTGCGACAGATATAGTTGATTTACAAGCTATTCATGATTCTGTTGCTGAGCTATTAAAGCATTTCTGGATGTGTTTTCCACCAACGAATCCTGATATGGATGAAAAAGTTAGCTTATTTTGCAGGATTTTTTTCAGTGACTGAAAAATTTTCTGAGTATACACTTATCATAGTCAAAAACTATCATTTTGTTAGTATTTAAATATGTTTTCAGTTAAAAAAGATGAATTTAACTTTACGGAGTTTCGAAGAGAGTAAAATTGCTTCGGCGGAGGAACGATTTGGAGAGAAAAATGTAAGTGGATTATGATATTAATTTTAAATACACTGAAAAGATTTTAGTGTTTTAGATATCTGTGCACTTGTAATATATTTTTATCAAATTAGAGTCTTTTGTAATAAGGATTTAATCAATTGACACTCTAAAATTTTATCACACCGAGAAATTTACTGCACTGAATATACTAGAATTCATGTATTTTAGTAACTGGGAATATGGATAGTTGCTTAGAAATCCACTTGAAACACTTGTTGCCATCCGTGTCTTTCTAAATTAATCGTTTAGATATAGCTTGGAAGAGCAATAATTTATTCAATAAATTATAATAATTGAATTCTTATTGAGGACCTGTTGTTCTGAGGATAGTAAGATCTGAAATGTAAAACTTTGTTTTTTTTTTTTTTTTATTTTATTTTAATGAAATACAGCCATATAATTTAAATATAGGGCAGTATTCTATGTTCTATAGACATGCACAGCATACAAGAATATGTTAGTAAATTAAATTAAAGTAATTAAATAACATAGGAAACAAAAACATATATATATATATATATATATATAATATAAACATTGTTATAATGACATATGATTTCCATTAATCGTTTCAAATTAACATTTTGATAATATTCACTCCGAAAATCTTGAGCAGATATCAGTTTCGATATAACGAAATTCTTGTATAATTCTTGTAAATGCTTGTTGCGCTCTAAAATCTTCTTTACTTCTAGTTCTCACGTTTTACTGTATTTTAACAATTTTACACCATTCTAAAAGTATCTTTAACAAAATTTAATGAGTATCGTATTCATCATTCAAGATGTTTCCGACTCGAAACTCTTCTAATAGATTTTTATTTCAAATATTTCTAAATAAAAATCTAGGATCTGAAGTTTAGCAATCGCATTAACTTTCATGTTGGACACTTTATCTACTTTCTTCAAAATATAGTTATGCTAAGTTAATATTTATTAATCCCTTCAAATTACTGGGTATTTGAGAGATATCTTCATTATAGTTTATTTATGAAATTTTTTAATGATTTCATTTTCAGCTTGTACGTTGCCGACAAATGCTCAATTTTGCGTATACGCGTTATGACGCATATTTGCAGAAAAAGAAGAAATAGGTTTTTTTTTTTTTTTTTTTTGTAATTCAGATTTTTATTTTGTTTTGGCGAATAAAGGCAGTAGGGATGATATATATTTTAAAATGATATATAATTTAGATCCATTTTAATTTTAGAAAATATTTTAGAAATAAAAGCAGTAGGAAATGTTTAGATTAATATAAAATTATTGGCATGTACTGAGAAAATCTTATTATGACTTATTTCCTTAGAATTCCTTTCATGATTAAGTAATCTTTTAATTGTTCTTTTGTAGACAAGTATTTTCCGATAGGAACACAATCGACCTATATTCTGGCAAAATAGCCACTTTTGTCAGTTGTTCTTACCTGAGATAAGCATATCTCAATCTACTTATGCCTTACAATACATTCCTACTTTAGCATTCTTTCTGAAACTTATCTGACGGATTATTATTGACAAGTAAATTAGTTACATAAAATAATTAAGACATTTATAAAGGAGAAAGAAAAGAGGAAGTTTATCCCGGAAATATATTTACTTATTTTTGAGATGTATGTATAGTAATGTTTCACATTTGTCCAAACTTAATTGTTTTGGTATTGTATTTCAAGACGGGTATTTATATATTATTGTTTAACTAATTATTGAAGAGCATTAATTGTTATCTGAGCAAAAAATATTTGATGATTTTTGCGTAGGAAGTTCTTAGATTGAGTATGGTTTTTAGTTTTTGGAACTTCAAATGTTTGTTTGCATTCTTTTTGTTTTTAAATATTTATTTAGTGTTTATAGTGATATTGACTTTTTTTGAGAAGTATGTGATACAAGATGTTGCATTACAAATTTTTCTACTTATTACGACGGGTGAGTTCGCAGGAGATACAAGTTTTAGAAAAAAAAAAAAAAAAAACATCGTATGTTAATTAATGAGTTTCAGAGAGTTTTGTTTCCGGAATTGAAGATTAAGAAAATCCAATTTTGATAGCTCATCTTAATACGGAATTGGATACGGCTTTACATCAATGCATATTCGGATTTGTTCTCGGAAACGTTCAAATAGATTAAAAAAGCACTACTGTATATTAACATCGAAATTATCAAAAAGCTAGCCGCTTGAGATCTATAAACTTTTTTTTTTCTCTGAGGAATAGGATTTTTGATGGTGAACTTATTCGACGGAGAATAGGAAGGTTTAATACGTGGAAACAGGAAATAATAACCCGAGAATAATTCGTTGTTCTAATTGAAATAATTCGTTGTTTTAATTGTTTAAAAATTGTTGATAGGTTTTATATTGTTGGTCATTCAGGTATATATTTTTTAGAATATGCTAAAGATGCTGATTTGTTTTTATTCGATCTCGAAGCATAAATTCTTTATCATTTATTGATATTTATTTTTGTTAATTTTCATACAGTTACTTGTCAAACACAATAAAATGTTTTTGCTAAAACATTGTTTCAAAGTGACGATGCAGACAATAGAAATGTCATAGTTTATTGCTATCATTACTATAAGAACAACTGTAATGATATGTTTGTCATAATGAAATTGTGGAAACTGAAAATAGTGGCAAATGAGGCTTATATTCGAAATATGAAATTCCGTGAGAAAGCCTAAATACTAGGCGATATTAGATTTGGCGGTAAAGCTTAGTCTTAGAAATATTTGAATTTAATTCATGATATACATATAATATTTGCACTGTTCATGTATATGTTGCTCTTATCCTTGATTCATCGATTATGTGATCAACTCATTGTCGATGTTAGAAAATCGAGAAACTGTTTATCAGGAGAACAATTGACAGTATTGTCGATATCAGTACTGAGTTAAAATGAATTCATTTTAATTCACTACTGGTATTCTACTTGTTTCTAGAATGTCACTCTATAAAATATATTGATTAAGTAAATTCAAATGAAAAACTTGTCGAACAAAAAATAAATAAATAAATTACAGTGCAAATAATGTAAAGATGATAATGCGAGAGAATTTCGCTTGGAAATTAGTTTTGCTGACAATCAGTCCAAACAATTCGAATATATAAATTTTGTAGTGTGCTAGATAGATAGATAAGTGATAAGCGACTAAGTTGAAAAGTTATATGGACATGAAATATTTAATTTTTTTGAAAAATTCTATGCAGAGACTCCAACATTTGGGCAAAACTTTCGATATAAATTTCCATTCGCTTTGAAAAAGATAAATGATAAACAGCAAAAAAAAAATAATAAGCATTGAAGTGAAACTTGAAAAGTTTATGTGGACACGAGATTTGAAGTTTTTTTTTTTTGAAAAATTAGAAGAGTTTTTTAAAAAAATTATAAGGACATGGAGGCGCTGAAATTTGGATAAAATTTTAATCTTAGTAATCTTGGAAAAGATTTGCAATTTCAAAATTGAAAAAAAGAAGGAAGTGAAAGCAAATTAATCGTGGCGATCAATGAGTCTCATTTACATCGCGACATTATTTCTGATTATCGTAGCAGGTACAATTTTGGTTGCTTTCAATTTGCTTGTTCGTCCTGATTGTTTGGATTATTTGATCATTGAACAACAAGCATTTTCTGGAGCCTCTTCCTATCACAAGTTAAAATATGATGTGATTGATCAAATAGAGAAATTACGAATACAATAAAAAAACTGGAATTTCCTTCTCAAATTTAATGTCGCAAGCTTAAGGTACTCCTTGCGTTAGTGTTGAGAATTTTTACTTTAAATTTTATTTTCCCGCAGTATAATTAAAATTAAGAATTATGGATTTGCATTACTACATTGGAAAAAACGATTGTTTTAGGATCAATCAAATGCTTAGTAAAATTGGATAACTAATAGTAGGATATTTGATTCATATGTAGCATTCTTTTGGAAAGTTTCAACTTAAGATAGATTATAATTACGATTAATTCACGTTACTGAATTGTACAGATTATTCGGATATATCTGATTTTCACTGGTTTAGTAACTGCTAATCAATAAAATAATCATGAAATCATTTCAACCTATAAAAAGAGAAAGATAGAAAAAAATTAAAAAATAATTTTGGTCAAAAAGGAGAGATAATTAGTGTCTATCTTGTGAGAATTTTTGAATATCATACGTTCATCTTCTTTTCTATCAGTAAATATATTGTACAATCTCTGTGCTAATTTGTATTCGAAGCTATTAATGATTGGAGATTGATTTATAAATTTAATAATGAATAGTTTGAAAGCGAAAGTGGCAAGAGAATGTTTGATAAAATGAATCAATAGATCGAATCGGAATGAGCGAAAATTGATGAGGAGATTTTCCAAATAATTCACTTTTTTCTTTGAAATAATTAGAAGATAGAGATGAATAATTTGTATCCAGCATAAGATATAAATAAACAAGAGCGAATTTTCCAATTTCAAATGAAATATTTTCAAATGGATTGAAACTTTTCAATTTTTATTTTTTTTTTAATTTAAACTTTTCAATCTTTAGTGAAACTTTTCAAGGTTCGAAGATGAGAGCTTAAAAATGCGTGGAACTACTACAGAATACGCTTATTCGAATGCAACCTCAATTCCAAATTTCAAAGCAATCAGTTGAGAAATTTCGGAAATTCATGATTTAAACAACCAAGATTTTGCATTTTATTCACATATATTTTCAAAAAACCACATTTTTAATCGCATCTTGCGTGGCGTCTATGAAACATTATGCGTTGCATCATGCGTTTTACACGAACATCATGCGTTTTACACGTATATCATGCGTTTTACACGTGAAAGAATCATGCGTTTTAATCGGGAAGAAATTAAAATAAAACACTATTAGTGTAAGAGTTGCTTAATTATTATTTTTTTTCCTGTCAAAAGAAATGCAAGTATAAAAAATTGTTTGAACTCATATATATATATATATATACTGTGTGCTATGACAACAAAGATCAATTGCAGACAAAACAAGATCAATCGAGAATTTTCAAGTTCAAAGATGAAAGCTTGAAGAGCGTGGAATTTTTATCGATACTGTCTTAACTGGGAAACATTAAGATGTTTCTTCATAAAAATCGACCTCTGTAAGCATAATGTAATTAACATTAATTAGTGAACTACTCAAGCAAGCCGCAATTTATTTGAGTTGACCAGATGTTATAATGAATATGTAAACTATAAAATTAATGATAATTTGTTCATCTGGCATCAATTGTTGACATTAAAGCTTTTTACACATAGTATGAAATAATGCTGAAGGATCGCTAAATCACTTTTGTCAACCTTTTATTTTGGATTTAAAGATAAATAATTGAAAATATAGCCCAATTCGTAGAATCACAAAAATACATCAAAAAAAAAAAAAAAAAAAAAAAAAAAAATTTAAGTTCAAAACTAACCAAAATATCGTCAATTTGCTTATTTAGCTAATTTTTTAAATGAATTAAAAGTAATTAATTC
>KZ269995.1:726669-761181 GCA_002249935.1 Onchocerca flexuosa | reverse complement strand
GATAATTTGTTCATCTGGCATCAATTGTTGACATTAAAGCTTTTTACACATAGTATGAAATAATGCTGAAGGATCGCTAAATCACTTTTGTCAACCTTTTATTTTGGATTAAAGAAAAAATTAATAAATATCAAAAACACTTCCTCAAACTTAAAAAAAAAAAAAAAAAAAAAAAGAAAAAACAGCGATGACAATTAATAATGAGCCTAAACCGAAATTATACACAATTTGTATAAAGCTAATTTTTTAAATGAATTAAAAGTAATTAATTCAAAGATATCAGAATTGGAAATGGAATGTAAAAAGGTATGTAAAATCAACAAGATGACTACAATATCGTATAGAATAAGCGAGAATTAGGTTTGATTTTAAACTGATTATTGTAGTTAGGTACAATAATGATGAAAAGTTCTTGAAGAAATTATGTGCGGGGAAAAAATAGAAAATAAAAGTACGAATAGAAAAGGATTAGCCTTCGCAGACGAATCTTTTGCGATTTTTGGATTAAAACCACTAAAAACTTCGTCAAAAGAATTGACTTCTCACTTAATCCCCTCTAAGTGAAAAGATTTTAACTTCAAATGTTTGCACGATCATTTAGATTTTCATTTCCATAATTTCAGATTTAAACCATATTTAACATTTTGATGCTAAAGATTTAGAAAAGTTTCGTTTGCTTTGTTAGGTCTGCTAAGTTGTTTAAAAAGAAGAAATCTGTAAATCAAACAGGTCTTTGCAAAAATAATATCACTTATGCTATATCTAAAATATGAAATAGTAGTTTGAAAAGACCTAGAATAATTGTTGAAATAGTGCGATGCAAACAGCTTACTTCAAATATAAAAGTAATTGTTCATTTTACATCGTGGAATAAACAAAATATGGAAAAGAAGACTTCATCTGAACAAAGCTGAGCAAAAAATAAACAAATGTTAGACACTATTTGGTTTTAAATTTGTATTTAAATTATAATTAGAAATGATTTTGCTTTGAAATGCCATTCTCGAAGACGAAAAAGGAAATTATTCTTTCTGATTGCATTTGCATGAAAATTACTCGAAGAAAGGTTCAAATCGTTCATTTACTAATATTTTTCAACATTTTGATTTAATCTATTATATCATTCGATAATCTATTATATCAAGATCTATCCAGATTTTCCAAAATATTTTAGAATTTTCACCAGATTTCTTCCAATCTTATAGTTTCTTATAGAAAAATTGAATTTCGTTTTCAATCATTTATTGACAAAATGTGCATTAGTCATTACAAAAAATAAAGCTGTTAAAATTTGCATACAATTTTTACATGTTATTGAAATTAGATAAGTCCTTCGATACTAGGAGGCTGTAAATAAGGCAAATTTTTAGCATGTTGATATTCCTCGAATTGTGGTCGATATTCGCCGTGACTGCGACGTCGTTCTTTTATTTTGCGATAGCCAAAGTAGCCACAAATGAGGAAAATAACAATTACAATCTGAAAAATTATCAAATTTTGCAATAATCCTTAATTTGATAAAGTCCGACTTCGTTGATTGATATGGCTTGCATTTCTTTTCCTACCAATTTACGAAAAGGAAATTTTCAAATACAAAACAAGATAATTTACTTAAATCGTCCTAAACTTTTATTTCAAACTTTTTGTCTTAAACTTTTTTTGGTTCACTTCTTTTATCGAAAATAACTGCAAGAGTGATGCGGTTATTCACTAACTTCCGGAAAAGGCTCAAAATTACAGAAATTAAAATATTTGTTTTATCAGATCGTTTGACCTTTGCTGATCATCACAGCAACAAATTTTTCATCAGAAGATATATATGTTTTACCGTGCTGTTATGCATACTACCTTTTTTTCTACCCCACCACTATAAGATTCGCAAATCGATTTCAGCAAAAACATGCGTGGATCACACTATGATCGAAATTATATTGGATTTTGAGATTTTCGAAATGCTGATGCGAAACAAAACTCTCGATGAAATGAAACTTTGAACACTAATCGAAATTTAAAATAACTTTAAGAGAAGATGTCAGTTTAACAAAAAAAGTTGCAATTTATAGAAACAAGAAAGAAATAGTTTGGACGTTTCAATCAAATTTGTTTATCAAGAGAAATGCCAATTTTCTTCAAAAATATATTCCAATCTTCTAGATTCGTTCCTTTCCTCTTAATTAACAATAAAAATGATTGGTTGCGACATTGATTGAACTTTGATTAAGTAAAAGTACAAAAAATTTTTTGAATTACCACAAAAAAATCAAGTCTTCAATTTAAAGTTATGATATTTCGTTAAAAAAAATGCTTACCAGAACAATAGTTATAATGATATCTATTCTAGTACCATTAACATCATTACTTTTCGCGGTAGTTGTTGTTGATATTGTCGTCATAGAACTTGCTTCAGACATTATCAGTATCAACTATCACTAACACAGACAATTTTAGCAGGGAAATTTTAATGGTAATAACAGTGATAAATTGAAATCGAGCAGCATTCGAACAGCAATTAGGTGCTGTCGATAATTTCCAAAATATTTCTGAAATGAATATTTTTCAGATTTGACAAGGAAAAAATGTTGCATGCAACATAAGCAACAACAACAACATTGTATTTTCAGAACAATTCTCGAAAATGTATTGGTTGTAATTTAAAAAGAAAGAAAAAAAAAGGCTTAATTTTGATAAAACATGCGCAAATCAAGCTTTTGGTATTAAATTTCAAATAAATCGATCAATATCGTATTCTTCGGCAATTCCCAATAACGATAGTTTTATTTGGTTCATGTAAGTCATTGATGAAATGCCGGCATTGAATATTCAGGAAAAAAAATCAAAACAAAATTGACATAAAAAAAAAGGTTGAAAGAAAGAGCATTAAAATATGATTAAGAAAGATTATTTTTTTCTTCTGGGAATATTTTCCAATCTTATCAAGCAACAATCCTTCTCCATTTCTTGCCATAACTTATAAAACAAAAATTTCAGTTTGCTTTGTAAGAGAAATTTAAAATGATAGTTTGCATAACGTAATAATGTAAACAAAATTCACAACTGTGAAGCACTTCGAAATTCTGCTAATTATCAAAAGTTTCATTAGATATTTCTAGCAAAAATTTAACTTCAATATCTAGAAAAATTTTTACGCAATTTATCTTTAAAATATATGAATGAAAAAAAAAAAAATGAAATGAAATGAAAAATGTTGAAACAAATTATAGCGAACAGTTTCATTGTCAATACTTCAAATTTAATTCTGATAAATGTTTCCAAGTCATATCAGCGAGATAAAACTAGCTTCTTTTTCCGATTCCGTAATTTTATACAATTTTGCAAGCAAATTTGAGGAATTTTTCATTAACCAGGCAGATTCTCCGAAAAGATCGTGATCTTGATCGATGGATCTCAAAACCTCTCTTCTTGCTACCCTGAAGAATATATCTTTTATAAGAATCCTATATTCTAGAAAACAAAAACAAACTTGTTTGTTAATGATTCATCTAAACGGATGAAAAATATGATAAAACAAAAACTTATAAAGTTTTATGCTCACAAACTTGTTCTACTGTTGAATTTCTTTGAACTAAAGCATTGAAAGTAAATTCTTCTTACAAATTTTCCGAAATCATTCCTGTTGTAGTGTAGAAGCAATTAATACTTATAAATTGTGAAAAGAATTAAGTTAACCGATAATTTGCCGAATTTTAAGGCTGATTTAAAGCAGGAACTTGAGATACTGTTAGTTGTGAAAAAGTAATCTGATGAAAATGGTTTCTTTAAAAAAGTTGAACAAAATCGAAATAAGAGCAGCAACTACTGAACTAATAGATTTAGCGAAACAAAATAAAAAATTAAGAAAAAAAAATAAAAAAAATTTGAGGTGTATGGATGCATACTTTACAAATGTATGGTTTAGGTCAAATTTAAATGGGAAATTGAAAGTTCTTGCAATTTAAACAACAAAATAAGCAAAAGTCATTCAGCATAAGAGTATCGAATACTTCTGAAGGACTAAAAAAAATTCATGACATTAGTCATAAATTAATTTTTTGATTCATCGATTTGTCAAGTTGCCAATCGATATTTCAAAAACTTCATAATAAACATGTGACAAAAACCATGTCATAGTTCGTTTGGAACATTCTCGAAAATTTATAAGACAGAACTTCAAACTAACCAATTTTCTTAGTCAAAAAGTACGATGAAGGATTGTCTTCCGAAGATTTCACTCTTTTATTATTTCAGACAAATAACTACTTCATTAATTTCTGCGATTATTCTTCAGTGAATCATATGAAAAATTTTTGAAAATCTGTTCATACATGTTTTCAGACGAGTGAGTGGTAATTTCCATGATTCACGTTCAGTGAGTCATCCAAGAGAGTCTTAAGTTAAAGATGCGTTAAGACAATTTAAAAAATGAGAAATCTATGATATTTACATTCAATTTATCAAACTTATTATCCTTGACGTCATAGCACGAGGGAATTGAAGAATAGTTCGGAAAAAATGGCATATTAACAGCACGAATGATGTCAAAACTTCAAATGAACTGAAAATGATTCATAGAATTGTGTTCGAGAATTCTCGTTGATTTTTAAAACGTTCTATTGATAGTTTGTTCTCCCAGTTGTCTTCATGTGTACAAATTAGTAGAAAAAAAGAAAAAGAAAAAAACGAAGGTTGAAAAAAAAATAATTATAAATAATTTTTAAAAAAAAATAATTTTAAAAAGTTGAAAAAAAAAGTAATTTATCCAACAAAAATTATCAAAACATATATTCTTCATAATCCTAATATTGTCGAACTTTTTTTTTTTTTATTTCAAACATTGCTCATATAAAGAAATATATAATTTGCACTGAATTTAAGAAAATTTCAAACAAATAAGGATTTAATTTTATTCTTAAGCCGAATAGAGGATGTTCCTCAAGTTCGAAACTTTCAAATTGATTAAAATATTTCAGATTATAAATATGTTCGAGAAAATCAATAATCTTAAGGAACTTTACGGGAATTAAAGAATATTTTAATATGACGACAGGTAATTCTAACAACATGATATTGAAATGAAAAATTCAACATAACGAGGGCAACAGTTATCATCCTACGTCATTATCAACTGATAAGAATAATTGAGAACGAAATGCATAATGTGTAATGTAATTCATCGAATGGTGAGCTCAAATATGTTATAGAAGTAGTTAACAACGGATTTCTTTTAAAATTGGAATTTAATAAATTTAAACTAATTATAATGAATTATCTAATCAGTTAATGATAAGATGGAACAGTTTTTGGTTGATTAGTTAAAAACCCATCTGTCTGATACATTAAATTTACTAATTGTTTTATGAATTACTTTGATTATGCAATTAAATTCGCAATTAATTTATTCCACATTTCTGTATTTTAGCTATTAAAATTCATGAAATTCAGAAAATTTTGAATGGAATTTATTTCTTTTTCTATGAAACAATTCTTTTTTAAAATGAAAAATAAAATGAAATAGAAAAGAGAAGTATAAACGATTTTAAAGTTTCGAAGACGTAATTAGTCTAATAAAACAAATTAGTCCAAGGAAATTAATTAGGCCAGGAAAGTAATATTCTCTTTTTAACATCCTTCAAAAGTACTCGTTCGTTAATGCTCGTTACTGGTTAAGAATAAATATATTTATGAATAGGAAATTTACAAATAAGCGACAAAATGCCATATCGGGAGAGAGAGAACTGGCCAGCTTGGCCAAAAATGCAAATTGAAGCCAATTCTTCCCTCGTATCCTTCCCAGCCCATTCTTGACGAACATTTATTCTTCTCCCGGGACTTTCCATTCTTGCATCACCACTATATTCTAGAAATTGCCAACTTCACGTCAAAATTTTAATCGGACCAGTTACTACTCATTCAAGCGTTATCGCTTTCTTTTCTTCCCTTCTACTCCTCCATTTTCTAAATTATTTTTATAAAAATTTGATAGCAAAAGAACTCGGATGCTTTGATCCTTGGCGTAGTTTTTTGTTGTTTAATTTTGGAATGATTGAAATGTCATCGAATATTTTCTTTTGATAACTTTCTTAGCAACTCTTTGTAGGTTTTTTCTACTTTCAAATTTTTTCAAACAGAGCTATAAATGAAATCCATTTAAAAAAGGCATTGTGGCGTGATTATATTGCATCTTTGCACTTTTACCGTAATTTCTGACTCGGTCATTTAAATTTTAAATGAAAGATAGATGAAAAAGCAAAGATCAGAAGTTAATTTTAATCATTTAAAAAAAAAGGACAAATTTGAAATAACGATAATTGCGTACAATTCGAGCGTTTTATTGCAACATCAAGAATTTAAAATATCTTGGTATTTAAAGAAAAATTAATAAAATTCATGAAACATAGCAAAGGTCATCATTTGCATGGCCACACCAGGTAAGTTTCCCCACATAAAACATGACCCAAAAGTTGATTACAGAAGTTGATAAAATATGATCTAAAAGTTAAGAATAGATTGATCTTTCTAAATGCACATTGGAAAGGTCAATGTTTCTTTCCTTTTTTATTACATGTATTATTGGCAATTCGAATGAAGACTTTGGTCACTACTTAGATGTCAACAAGGATCCGAAGTGAGCATGCAATTAAGAGATCTTTCATTGCAAATTTAAGTGGCAAAGATCAAGTTGGGAATGATGAACTTGCAAGATGGCTGGCACAACTGTTTCGGAGAAAATAAATTTATGATGAAATTTTCAAAATATTTCGAAATAGGCAAGCTGTAAAACGTATGTCTTCTGAATGAATTGAATGAACGACGAGATAGGTCATTGCTAGCAAAAGTTTTCTTTTCAAAAGACGAACAGATCAGTTCGATGATATCACTATAATGATTTTCCTATAATAGGAAAAGGAGTTTTTTCTCAAATTTTCTAATTTTTCTATAAAATTTCATAAAAAAGAATGGGAATGTTAATGCCATATTTTTCATCTGAATCATTGCTGAACTTTTTGTTTATTCAAACATTTAATTGAGCTTTTAACAAACAACAAACTTTCAGCTATCATTCATTTTCATTTCACAGTAATGTCATTGATTGGAACAAAAATTATCACGAAGTTATCAAAGTAAACAATTGCTTTAGAATATTGCGAAACACAAAAATAATTCAAAAAAATAGAAAAAAAAATGCGAAAAATTAAAGGTTGCATTTGAAGGAGCGATTAGCGATTAAATTTTGATCGACACAGTCCCTCCTATATAAATAGGCTAAGCTGGATTTTCGTGTGCAGTTTGTTATAATTCCATATTAAATTAATCAATAAAATTCATGAATAGGAAGAAAAAAAGAGTGTGGAGGAGAAGGTGGGAATGATAGATGTGAAGTGAGTATTATAACATTACTATATGTAAATAAAAATGAATTGAAAGTTTTACCTAACTTACAGAAAAGGGCATGAGAGCCTGAAAATAGGCTAGTACCATATTCAATTGATCTTGCAGGAAATTCAATTATCACAAAGCAACTATTACTTTAAGTGGCATGAAATTATCAGGGATATTAGCTTCTTGAAGGTATGAAGCAGAAATCATAATGGAAATATCAGTCAATGAATTGAAACTCATAAATAAATCAATTTTTATTAGAAAGCTAGCCAGGAAGAAGAGTCGAAATGACCGATAAATCAAAGAATTCGTATCTTGATTTCTCATTCTAATTTTATTGTTAGCAACTGCCCTTATCAGCAAATGGCTTATTTGTTCGCCGAGGAATAAGACTACATAGAATGATAAACTTCTCAATATTTTAAAATTTATAATATATAGCGAAACGAAAGAAGGCATTTTGAGGTCGCAATTATTGTTATGTCAAACGATTGTCTGGCAATGTTTTTGTCAAAAAATTGAAAAATTCTAAATTTTGCTGAAATTCCTAAATGAGAATTGAATTTCAAAATTAGAAGAAAGGTTGCAAAGCACAATAAACAAGCCTTTTCTGCTCAAATGTAAAATGAATGATTCAAATCGAGACCAACAACCCGAGAAAGCAATCATTTCTTGCTTTTGTAAACATCAACCAAACACATTTACAATTCGTTACCAACGAACCATCAAATCATCAGAATTATTCAAATAACACATATGTTCAAACATATTGATTATTTATTTTAAACTTTCTTTTCAAATCAGCATTCATAAAAATGAACTAGTATTATAAATTTAGCTATTAGGAAAACAAGAATTCCGCAATTTTGCGATTATTCTTTCTAGAATTCATCGATTTATGAAATTAGTATAAGCCGATAAATAGGGCGAAACTTAATCATTGAACAAATAAAATAGAGTGATACATTTTCGTTTCTATCCTGTCTTTCCGGAAAACTTCTCCTAAAACTGGAATTATTTCAAGAAAGATTTACTGACATTTGTACCGCATCGTATAGTTTTGATGAAAATTTGAAATCACACCTTCATGTAACATTCAGATCAAAGATCAATGTTCTGAGTGAAATTTATTTTTAAATTAAATAGTTGCTTATAGTTATCAAAACTGCGTAGAGCTAAAAACCTGTTTATGCATACCTGCCGTTGACATAAGTGCAATAATATTAATATTATCAAAAAAAAAACTATTTTTTTGAATTAAATGTTGGCCCAAAAATCGAAATTTTGCGGGCCATTTCTTTCTGTTTAGCTTTATCAGGCTATTATTTCACAAGAAAAAAGCCAAAAAAGCCAAGAGACATTTATGAGGCAATAAAAGCGAATTCAGTCGTTGTTGACAGCCTGATGGATTGCGTTGCTTAGTAGCATTTTATTGATTCAATAAAACCATGCATTTCATTTCGTGTTGATTCAATCGTTCGATAACTGCTTTGCACTTTTTAAGTATTCAAAACTTTTTAGTTTTTGATTTTAATATATCTAAATGCACTTGACATTTTTTTAATTCCAAACTTTTAAATTGAATGAACGGACAGCAAGAAGTGAAATTCAGTCTGAAATGCATTTCTTTCTGAAAATTTATTTTTGAATAAGGAAAAAATTTTATTATGATTAGATGAGTATGAAATTGTGGGATTTTGAAGATGGCAGAGAAATTCTCCTTTTTCGCTGTTTATTTTGTTTAGAACATGTTTACAACTTTGATCAGAAATAAATTCGTGTTTAAACTTTGATTGAAAGTAAATTTTGCTTAATTTGTTTAGAAATCCCTTTTGTTACATTTCCAATGAAAAAAAAAAAAAGAATCAAAGCATCGTGTAAAGAAATAAATGATTTTATCCACATGTATATAATTTTGTTCATAAAAGTTTAAACAATTAACTCATACCTTTGTTATCAAATGTATTATATCGCAAAATAATGTCACATAAAAATTTTTAAAAAGTGTAAATCTTTTTGGATGAATGGAAAAATCTTTTAATATTAAGAAGTTTCAGAGAGCAAAACTTATAGGAACAGATTTGTAGATGTAAGTTTTAGCTTCATTTTAAAATGGGTGCAAGAAGGAGCTCGGATATATGAAGAAAAAAAAGTTTGTTTCATTTATCAATTTTTTATCAAATTTGAAAAAGTTATCAGATTGAAATATATCGATGTAAAAACGGTTGAAATTTATTGCAACCAAAAGGATGGATTGTTAAAGATTAGGTTGAATAGCGGGTAATTTACTGTGATAGTTTACATCCGGAATTTGATCTTACTATATGCTTGATTGCACATATGTTATATTTTATGATTAGTGCTACTGAATTCTCTTTTCTCAGTTGACAATGGTTTCAGTCCCTTTCACGTCATTTGACATTAGAAATTCCATTCAATACTGAAATCCTTGACCTTATTCCATATGCAAATATAAAATTATATTTGCATATAGACAGGATTATCGAAATATCAAAGATTCTTTTTAGAATTTCTTGAATAAAATTTAAAATCTGTAAAAAGTTTTTAAAATATTTACAGATTACAAATACGAATGATCTAATTAATTAATTTAAATAGGTAGCGATTTTAAGAGAGCTCTGTGTTTTAGTCATAAACATTGATACAAAATTAAAAGAACTTTTGAAAGAAGTGGAATTTATGATGCATTATATTATAGTGTAAAATGAGGCCTGGCATTTCAATACACATCATTTTTATTGAATTAATATTTGCAATCTCTAATGGAATATGGCATTTAGTCAAAAATCTTCAATCAGTACTGCTTGAAATGCACGAAAAGACATTTTCAGTTTAACATTTGAGCAGAATCGACGGATGAATTGCTTCCGTAGGGAAACGAAAAACTATTTGTTTAGCTTAATAGCAATTCGTTTACAAAAAACAGGTAATCTAAGAAATAGTATATCAATAGGATGTGTACTTCGGGAATGGAAACTATCAGATATTAGGCTTCATTGGAATTCTGGCATTATCCAATTTATTAATTATTAATGTTAATTGCATTTTCACTCTCGATTTTTAAAAATAATTCAAAAGAAATACGAAAATTTTCAATCTGAATATTGTTTAAAACGAAACGCAAATCGAAGTGGCCAGAAATGGAAGAATAGCTTTAAAAACTAAAAAACAGTAATTCATCCTATAAATATTCATCCTATTTTAAAAATACTCCAGAAAAACTTCGGTAAGATAAATTTGAGTTTTTAAAGAGAAAATGCGACAAAAAAGACATATCGTAATGTACTCACAGTAATTATCTATGTTCCATGTGATTTCAAACATCGAAATTAAATCGCATTTAGTACAGCCTTCAAGCCATCTGCTTAATTAGGTGCTATTTTAACAAGTTCAATTTTGACAAATAACTAAGCGATAATAAGAGAAGTTCGTCGTACACAATTAATTTTAAATGAATAATTTAAAGTTCTATATTCATTTTGCTAATATTTTACTATTTTTTCTTATTAAGATATCAGTCGAAGCAACAGATTTTGCAAGTATCGTGAAAAGAGTAATTATTGGTAAAAATACGAAATTGTAAATTAGAATTCAAAAATTATTGAAAAAATAGCAGTATATTAGATAATCAATCATGAAAACACTCAACTATGACCAAGAAAATGAAACTTAAGATGACAAATATGACTCTAATTCAAATATGATTCTATATCGATCGAAATTTTTCAAAATTTCTAGTTTAAGATGAGCCATATTTCTCAAATGTAATATTAAAATATGATAAAGCATAAAGCAAAAAAAAAAAAAAGTAAGCTAACATCAAGCAATGCAGATTAAATAATAATTTTAGAGGGCAGTTTTACGGGATTACTCCAAGACTCAAGTTGCTAATTCAGAGCTGTTCACATTCTCGTTAAGCAGAAAATTGAACTTCTGGCTCATTTCGATAGCCAATGACCTTTCTAGCCATTGTGCGATTCTTCCCATTTAGCATTGTAAATAAAATTTGTTTTCAGTAAAAGCAAAATGTTTTCGAACAAATCGTATTTCAATGGAAGGAAAACTGACGATGTTTCACCGTATATATTCAAATAAAAACAAAGGACAAAAATCGCATTAAACATTTGTATATGTGAGAAAGAAATCATTTCTCGAAGAATGTAAAATAGAAAATAAATGGTGACAATGAAAGAGAGACATTCATTCATACATTTTCTTCAAGAAATCGAAATTCTAACATTGACCTTTTCTTCCTTTCTTTCTTATCGAACTGATTTGCATTGGAATGGAAGAAGACATTAGCTCCAGGAATTCAAATTAACAATAAATGTAACCACTAAGATATTGAAAGATCGTTAAGTTGAGAATCAATTTTGAATGGAAAGTACTTGTTTGATAAAGGAGTTGTGGGAATTTAAGGCCAAAAAAGTATTATTAATGATATTATTAATGGAAAGAATGAATGAACTTCTATCCGTAAACTACCATCCGGTTGTTCTTCGTGTATCTTCTCATCACCAGTTTCATCTCTTGCTTTAGTTAATTCAGCCGATGCTTCTTCGCCAGGTGGTAGTATTTCACCAGCTACAAAAAAGGTTCATAAAATATAATATTCAAGAATCTTCTTTTTATGTTTTGAAATCTTTAATTTAAAGATTATGATTTCTTTCGATTAATCAGATTTTTGATTACTTCGATGTATAACTCTAATTTCTAGTCAAAAATAACTTGGCATGTTAATATGAACGTTCAAATCAACGCTGAGATCGAAAGAGAATGTTAATTAAATTTTTGAATTGTATTCACCTTTCATATCGTTATCTTCATTCATTTCTTGTCCCTCAACTCCTTCGGTGTATTCTTCGTCTTCTTCACCTTTATTTTTGGTTGTTTCATCCAAATCTTCTTGAAATTGATCATATTTGGCTTTGCTTATGCTATCTCTGGAGAATTCATCACTATCTTTACTTTCTCCACGTTGATTGAAATCAGTCGATTCTGGCATTTCTTCTTCCATTGCCTCATTTTCAGCCATTACTCCACAAGTTAATCCTGAGAAGCCTTCGTGGCAAACGCATTTGCCACATTCACAAGTACCATGTCCACTGCAAATTTTCTGAAAAAAAAAGACAAAAATCTCAAAGAAATTTTGAAATTAATAAAATTTTAAAAAAAAAAGTTGAAATTAATAAAATTTTAAAAGCTTTTGTAAAAAAATGAAAGTTAATCATAGAGATACCGAAAATTCAGTTCGCATTTGCTTGATTATTTTGGATCATTGTGCAAATACAAATATTTTACAGATACTTTGAAAGAAATCAGTTATAGATATTTTTTATAAAATTTAAAAAATTTCTGAAATTTTCCTTGAAATTTACCCCTCCTTCTAGACATGGAATAGTGTCGAGCGAGCATGAGCAATCATCTCCTGTGTATCCTTCTTCACATAAACATTTGCCACATTTGCATTCACCTTGGCCAGCACACATTCTACCTTGCGAAGTTGGGCATGACATATTCTCGCATTCGCAAAATTCTCCACGAACCTACAAAAGATTCATGAAATAACTTCGTGTCGAAATTGACTAAATTTATTTGGTTAAACAATTCAGCAGTCTTAATTTTCACAAGAAATAATAACTTTTGCAGATCGAACAGGTACAGTTTCCGAATTCCACAATAAATACATCCTTTACGCATAAGTTTTTTCAGAAGAAACACACATGAATTTTAAAGTTTATTATCTTTAATAAGTAAATAAACTTGGAAATCCAAAAAAATCAATCGTTTGCCCAATTTTACGTATTCAGCATATACGATGAAACTTCCTCTTTTCCTTCATCACATTATCATGTTCTTCTAATATTAGAAAGAATCTCAAAGTTTGCATTGCGTAAGTCTGATCAATGAAAAGCTTACGAACTTACATGTTCGACGTTGCAAACACAACTACCGCATTTACATTGACCATTACCGCTACAAATGAAATCTTTCGGAGTTCTGAAAAGACAAAGAATGCCTAATTTAGTATCTTCAAGATGATTATTCTTCTGAATTATTGAGCAAATAAGATTTATCATTTCATTTCATTTGAATTAAATTTTTTTAACTATGAAGTGCAGATTACCATGAATTTGCGTAACTATATTTTTTTGAATTTCAAGTAAATTTAATTGAAAATGATTGTAACAATATCGATTCTTACTTTCTACACCTATTTTCCAGTTCCTGAGCTGATGATGCGCCATGCTGTTTCAGATCACATTCACAGTGATTTCCACCCTTACCATGTCGGCATTCGCATACACCACAAATCAAATCTCCTGCTCCATAACATAATGGTGATTTCCTCTCCTGGAAAAATTTGCATGAACAATAAATTTTATTGAATATTTTATTTTTAAATACAGATTTCGAAATATCGCATTTCTAATGTTTCAAACAATTCATAAATATATTTGCGAATTTTGCAGATAAGAATCAGTGAATTTTTTTTTCGAATATTACATATCTCTTCATAACTTATCTTACACCGAACAACACTAGGAACAGTTCAAGTTCAGAGTTCTTATATCGACGTAACACAGCATTAGTTTGAAATTCAAAACGACACAACAGTAGCACCAATCTGACAATTCACTTGAACAGTATTCTTCTCTATCAATGACAAAGGGAAGAATAATCCAGCGAACAATTTACGTGGATATTCTCTGATAATTGCTTGTAATATAAGCAATGAGTCACTGTTCCGTCAATCAATAAAATTTTCTCAACATTTTCCTTTTTTTTTGATTATAAGTGTTGACATATCTGACTTTCCTTGACATATCTAACCCAGTAGAAGCATTAGAAAATATATTTTAAAAAGATGTGATAACGAATAAATGTGAGATTCAATAAATAGAAAAATCTCAACCACCTGATTTTGCACTTTTTCACACTCGCAACCACAAAACGGTGTAATATACATGGCGGAAACGGTCTGATAGCCATATGCGCCGATGGATATCGCAATATCGCCACCTGATTTGCATTCGTTCAACGATACTTTGGCGAAAAATTCGATTTGATCACCTATCGCAACATTTGGACATTGTCGTCCTTGTACTCGTTTTCTGAAAACATTTGGCAGCAATGTTTCAAAGCTCGAATACTTGAATCAATTAGGTTTTTGAACAAGTGTGCAAATAAAACAAGCAGACTCAATTTTCGAAGAGCAAAAATCTGATTTGACAATAGTGGATATGCCTTATCAATTATCATTTCTTCAAACTGATAAAATTTATCCTGAGTAAAAACAATGAATACTCTTAAAAATTTAATTTAAAGAATTTCGTTCTATGACAGGAAAGATTAAATATGAAATGTGAACTATTCCATGAAAACTACAATGTTTTAACAATTATATATTTGATCATATAGTTCAAATTTGATGAAACGAACCCGCCACAAAGAATGGAAAAATCGATACCAACGCCCAATGATCGGAATTCGCTGGTTTGTATAACAAAGTCCCGTTGACTTAGGTGCTGTGGCCTATGTAGATATTTGAACGGTACTTCGAGGATATCACCTGTAAATGCGATGAATTTGAATAAAGACTGTGTACGTAAATGTATAAAACTCCGTTTAATTGATTTTTAAAATTTCAAAGTATAATAAATTTAATTCTTAAATTAAATAATGTTTACATGATGTGGTACAGCTTTGCCAAACAAACAACTTATTTTATTTCTGTGATGCGGATAACTGAAGGGTTTGCATCATTTTCATAACAATTTCATGAAGACTATTTCATACACAACTAACTTTAAGTGACTTTTTATTTATTAAAAAATAAAAAGAAATTGAAAAATGAAATTCTGAATGCAAGTTTTGATCTAAAAGAAACTGCGAAAAATTTGTCAAAAATAATGAGCTTAATGAGGCATAAAAATACTGGTAGAAAAATAAGTGACAAAAATAAGGCAACAAACTGAAATATTTCATTTCAAGGATTACGAGAATTAACACGAAGCGAAGAAAAGTGGCATGAAATCTTATGATGATAATTGGAAGCAAAAGTAAACGAAAGTGAGAAAATTTCACAGATTGGTAATTCTTGAATTTATGAAGGAAAATTCATGCAAGAGGTGTAAAGTACATAAATATGAGCAAATAATTGAAGGGGAGGAAAGGATGATGATTAATGATGACAATTATCAGATTAATCAGTGAAATTTCATCACCTAATTAGTTTATGCTATGAGGTAAAGGCAAAACAATGTGATATTGGATCCATCATCTATTTCTGATTGCTCACTCTCAAGAAATGAGCCTAAAAATGGATGAGATTATTCATTTCCTTCAATCATATGATTTAAAATGCTAAATTTGTAAAATTCTTTCAAGATGTGTTTACTTTTCGAAAAACTTTCGGCAGAGATTCAAATATAACATGATGGATATGTTTGTTTGACGTGAGAAAGCAAGCAAACAATTCGGTTATCTTCTATCAGTGATAATTGTAGTTGTAACATGCTTCTTGAACTTCTCTAACATCATTCGAAGCTTCTAGAATTTCTTTATTTTCCAGAAATTTTGTTCAACTTTACTTTTACACAGCAATGATGATCTCGCCTATTTTTCTGTTTATTTCCTCCCTTCTGTTTCGCTATTTACACATTAGAAAGTACACAATCGAGAAAACAAAGTATTCTTTGTGTTTTTTTAAGCATTTTTGCTTCGCTCATTTGAACTTAGTTTACAAGGGTGGATGAAAAGATATCTCCACATCACTTTCCACTTTCTTTTTTTTTTGAATTAGCTATTAACACAAAGCACAAGAATGTGTTTATTACTGTATGATCAATTATCAATTCGCTGCTGAAGTATCGTTTACGTTTGAATTGAATTATAAAATTGAACATGAGAAAGGATAAAATGAAAGGAATCAATCATTCGAGGTCCGAATTTTTTGAATTCTTCAATGTAAGATATTTGTAAAAATTTTTTTGAAGATGTATCTATTTGAAAGATGAATTTTAACAAAAAAAAATATCCTGAATTGCCTGCCATTCCAAAATACCAAAAATTCATTTAGATGTATGCAAAAAATAGAAAGATAAAATTTTGAGAATGTTAGAAAGAGGAACAACAATTGGGATATTTTCTTCTTGCCAGTGGTTAAAAAAAAATCTGAATTTCGGCCTTTCATAGTGATTTTTTAGCACATCAATTTAATAAAAGTTTGATAAAATCTACATAATCCTGCGATTTCACGAAAATATTTATAGAATTTGGAGATAATTTTACTAATTTTATATTTAGCAAATTAATATGATTACCAGGTTTCATCCTCAGGACAATTTGTTGTGGATCGAGTTGTACAACTGTTATACCATCTGCCTGTTTACTTCCTAGTGGTAAATTCTGCAATAATAATAATTATTTTTTGAATGAAAATTTGAAGAAAAATAAGTTCGAAAAAATCAAACAATCTTTTAAGGTATTACTGATTTCCAAGGTTATAATGTAAATAAAAGATTTGACCTGTGTTAACTAAATTAATAGAATCAATAAGATTTAAATACTTGAAAGTTTTAAAAAATTTTTAAAACTAATTTGAACAAAAAATTATTAAAAAATTTTTATTTACCACTCAAAAATAAACATTACATTTTGTGGTATAGTTCGAATTTCAGTAGTGGGTGAATAGATAAGTGACGGAGCACATTTACCTTGAAATTCAGATTTCAAGTCACATCGTGACGGACCTACCATATGCTGCAACATTTCGAAAACTTTCATATCTCATTATCAATTCAAAAATACCAACTTGCCAAGGAACTATTACATCAGATCTTTTCTTTCTTGAAACATTTTGACAGTCAAAGTTTCATATCATCATGCTATTGCTGAGTAGTGATAAGCCTGATTAGGCTTTAATGATTATAGTAAATAGTCTCATTCATGTTTTTATGATCTAACCTTATTCATTAGGTAGGTTTAATATAATCAAAAAATAGAAAATTTTTATTTTTAAAAAAATTGAATACGTACTCAAAAAACTAGATTTAAAAACTCAATTCTGCAGCCTGATTTGTTGATTTCAAAAAACTAGACATATCGATTTAATAAATAAATAATGAATATATGTTTGCTTCAATTTTTTTTAAAACCTTTTTGAATAATTCTTTCAAATATTTAAGCTTGTTATTTGAGTTGGTTGGAAAATAATTTAATGTGTTTCATCATATTGATTCAATTAGTCGGATATTTTAATTCGTTGATGACTTAAATATATTCTATCATTATTAAATATCGATTTCTTCAAAAGCTTCATTTTTAATTTAATTTGGAAAGAAATAATGAAATAAACAACAATAAGCAGACCGGATCAAGACACCATGCACATTCCGGATGTTGCTTGATACATTGGCCACAACTTCTGCTACCCACGGTATTGGTGCATAATTTCCTGACATCCTTTGCAAATACTGAAAATTCAATGAATTTAATCAGAAAAATAAATTGTTACAACAAATATCGATATCAAATTCATCGAAAAGTTGCTCACCATCAACAACAATGATAAATAAAGCAAGCAGCGAGTATTTGTGCGACTTCATTGGATGGAAATTAACTTCCAAATATCTGCAAAAATTTCACACCATCAAATCGAAGAATGGCGCAAAGAATTAAACTTTCAAACGAAATGCGACCTTCCGAGATTGAAATATTTGTATATATGCAATGTGATAAGATAACTCTAAGCTGCTTCTTGCACTTTTGAAAACGAAATCAAATTCAAAATATTACACAAAAAAAAAAAAACCAAAATTTCCATTGTCTTGTTATTTGAAAATTCATTTACCGTTGTTTATAAAGTGCTATGATGAATTGAAAGAATGAAATCAAAATATAAAGCAAATTATGATTTTACGTATCAACGAAAGCTTATACTTGAGTGGATAGATCTCTAATTAATTACAATGAGTCAGCAGTCTATATGTAATGATGCATCTATTGGTATATAGAGATCTTCTTAAAAGCTTTCTTTAAACGCCGGCTGTCAAACTATTCATTTTAATCAATCTACTATTAGTAGTGAAGAGCTGATAATGCTGCTGATAATTAGGATAGGGAGAAATTAATACTTTATGGCTTAAAGAACTGTTTTATATTGATAAACATAGAAATCTTTTTTTTTTCTGCCATGTTTGTGTCATAATTAATGATTGATTTCTGGATATTTGAATAGGAATCTAAACAAATAAGGCATGAAAATATCGGCCTGAAACATCATAAGATGATAAGAATCTTTTTCACGAATCCTGATTGTTTACTCATAATTACAATGATACGAATGATAATTGATGCACTGTGAGAGGAAAGATAATGGAAAAAAGAAGAGCAACCGAACAATTAGAGAAGAAAATCGAATTAAAAACATATACTAAAAGAATGCTTCACTGATTCTTTGATTTCCGATACATATCAGAGCTTTGAGGATAGCAGCAATCAATTAATCAATGATATGGATATATTATAATGATATTTTAACTCAAAATGAGTTTGGTATTGGGAAAAATTATATGAAGGATGAAAATTAGCGAAAATTTTTTTCTCGCAAAAAAATGAAGAATGAAGATTGCATCGTAAAATGAGGAAATGGAAGAAGGAAATGAAACTTAAATATTTATTCGAATTGAAAAGTCTGAAATAAATGAAATAATAAAACAGAAAACATAAAATAATACACAGCTTTGAAACATTTGTCGTGCAGTGCTGCCATCCGATAATCCTTGAAAAATAAACGATTTCAGTGAATTCTTTCCCGTTTTTTAAAACGTACGCGATCGCATTTTTAACAGTTTCTCGAAAATATCATTCTATTAGTGCATCATTAAAATGCCTCTATTATTATTTCTTTTAAAGACTATTTATCAGCTAAAGGCAGTGTTATCATCCAAATGTCAGTACTATTAATTGATAGGGGAAAGGATTTGCAATTTTTTATGGTTTACTGAAACCTTTTGTAGTTAACTAAATCAGTTTTGATTGACATTGGCACTTGACAA
Source organism: Onchocerca flexuosa (assembly GCA_002249935.1). Lineage (NCBI taxonomy): Eukaryota > Metazoa > Nematoda > Chromadorea > Rhabditida > Onchocercidae > Onchocerca > Onchocerca flexuosa. The sequence continues at coordinate 741,721 of KZ269995.1, read as the reverse complement.
TGACATTTCATAGTGAAAGGAGTTGACTGGATATGATATGTAATATATTTTAATCAAAAAAAAAAAAAAACTTGAGAAAATTTAAATGTTTGTTCAAAATCCTGAATTTTACTTCACCATAATTGAAGCATTTATCTCCTCTCATAGTGGCAATATTTTTTGAATTTAGAAAAGCTGGTAACAACTGTTATTAAAAAATATGAAAAAAATCTACATTTTTGTTTAGCGCCAAAGTATTTATTGCATGAATTGAGATTATCCGTCGTATTCAGCACGATTCATTATAAAAACAAATTTTACATAAAAGTTTCGTAATAAACCAGAAAATATTTTAGAAGGATGAACTTTTCTGCTCAAAATGATTTGAAGCGCACTGTACAACTAACTGCTAGCAATCATTTTTTTATATCAGTGATATTTTCGGAGAAAACAATAAATTCAGACACATTGCAAATTTAAACTGCAAGTGACTGAGGAAGAAGGAAGCAAAATGAAAATATAGTTTATTTTGTTGTGAAAACATATCAGCTGCTATCAAGTTCATAAAGTTATTGATGACTAATTATTAGTCACTTGTCTTTCATATTCACTTGTCATATAAACTCGTATTTCAAGCAAATAATCAATATTTACAACTTTGAGATTTTTTGAAGATTTTGGATTTTGAACATTTTTGAAGATTTTAAAGACTTCGATCAAGAAAAACTAAAAAGAAGAGGTCACTGAGATTTTCACTAAGTGAAGAATTTTCTGCAAAATTATCGATCCAGTGCTAATTATTCTTTTTCATCACAATTCATAATTTTATTAAAAATAAAAATGAAACAGAAAATTACCCGTTTGTCGTAAAAAGATATTGATTTTGGATAAAATCATTATTACTTTTTATGATGATTAGCAATGGCATGTTAATAAAAGCCTATTTATCATATTATTTAAGCTATCAATTTTGCTCGTTCTGTTGAAATTTCATCAAAATGCATTGGAAATCAGCCTAAATATTGCGCAAGATTTGCATTAATATATAATTCTATTATTCTTGCAAAAATGCATCAATCAAAGAACGTTTGAGAAGACAAAAGTTTTCTTAGTTATATTGGGAAAATTATCTCGAAAAAATAAATATATCCATTTGAAAAGTTACGTAAAGTTAAAGTTATAATATTACGCAAAAAATTCTTTTTAAAAAAATTTAGCAATTATTAGAATTGATATCCTCAACATCTCAGGTCAAAATAAATTAGTAATATAATTAGCTAATAGCTGTAATATTATTATCTCTTCAATATTATCCGATCAATCACATAGAGGTGAATGTCATAAAGCCTTGTAATTTAAATTTTCAAGTGATCTTAATGACAAATAGAACATTATGAAGTCCATAAAATAAAAAAATAAAAAAAAGGCATGTTGGAATAGAAAGAAAAAATTTCAAAACTTAAAAAAGTTTTAAAATTTCCCAATGTAAAATAATAAAAATAGAGATGAAAATGAAGTTTAATAAATTTCAAAAATTTTTGACTTTTTTAACGAACTTTTTTGTTTGAAAATTTCTCAATTGTTAAAACACTCAATCGATGAAATTTAAAATCTATTAGAATTATATCATTTTTATGTTAACTTGCAAGCGGGACCGAATTTTGCCATTGTAGCTTAAAAAAGATTAACTGGCTTCAGTATTTTGAATCGATCCGGCATACACTGGATTAAACTGAATCCGGTGGATCAAGTGTAATTCAGTGTGTACGGGATTAGATATACATCGGACATTCAATCCTCAAAGAGTTGATTAAAAATTTGTAATAAAAGAAATTCTGCAATCTACGGCATTTGCACAAATATGATAAAATATCGCTATGAATTTGAAAAAGCAAAAATTGAAAGCCATTCAGTATTTGATTCTTACAACACTAATAGTAGACGAAAATCCAAAATTTTGCTATATTTTTAAATATTCCTGGAATAAAAAATGAAAGAAAATAGCCCAAATTTATATTCTAAAGTTTATTCATTATCGATTTTTTTCACCAAAAAAGAAAGCGGCAAATCAACAGAGAAAAAGAAAATTTTATCATTCATTTGCATATTCAGTGCACCTTTAATAGGGATATAATTGCTCACTGATCAGATAAAGTAGTGATAATTGATCGAGCTGCTGATAATTCAGACTAAATGCCTTTAATCTGTCAAGACTGAGTATATGATGGGAAAAGTCAAATTTATTAATTTGTGATGGCTCATCTTCAGTTGTGATTTGATCATTTGTTTATGGCAATGTCTTGCAAGTAATTAAATTAGAGTCCATTTAATTAATTAAATCTTTAGGACTGGGGAACAAGCCAAAATATCAAGAGTGGCCTCATTAAAGTTTTGCTTTCACCAGCATGCATTATCATCTTTTTCATTTCCTCATTAGAATTAATGAAATATTAGCAATCAATAATTCTCGAAACAAATCTTATGTACTGAAGGAAGCGGAATAAACGATTTATAATATTTTTCAAAAAGATTTTATTTGAATTTATATGCTTTTCAAGATTGAGCATGCCATGCGATGCAGGTAAAAAGTCTGAATTAATTGTTTCTAACAATAAAATTTAGCATCTTTTCTGTAATTTCCAAAATAAAAAAAAAAAAAAAAAAAAAAAAAAAAACAAAAAATTCTGTTGTCATACTTTCCAGCTAAATATTATCGATTCAACTATAACACAAGTTATCAGGAATATTATTATTAAAAAGTTATGAAGTAAGTTAAATAATATTGGAATCAATATTATTTAGTAACCAAAAACTACGAAACATTATGAATAGCGTCTAAAAATTAAGATGGAATAAGTTTTTGCAATTAATTAAAGTTGAAAATCAAAATAAGACTAAGTTTCCGAAATTTATGTAAATAAATTTACTAAAAATTCAATTCATTAATTTATCAATCAAATCATATCGCTGCTTTTTGAAAACATATCGTTTTAAGAAACTTAAGACAACAAGATGAGCAAACGTAATGAAAAATCAATATTATTCAATGACAGAAAATTAAAAAGAAAATGTGAAACATATCTGAAAATCAAAATGAAACCAAATTTGACTGGAATTTATAAATTAATAAAGCCTAAATGAAATTCAATTCAAATTTATCAATCAAATCAAACTTATATTGATTGAAAATAGATTCTAGACAAACAAACGAGATTTGAGGGATCGGAACAAATAAAGAGATGATTAAACAATGAATCTCATCACAGCTGCGATAATCACTTCACCTGATCTGTCAACTTCATCACACGCTTGAACAAAGAAGACGGAACTACTTCGGTAATCTTCTTTAAGAACAAATGCTCACAAATGAATTCCGCCCATCGATTCTCAGTCAGATTTATGATTTCCAATCTTCTTGAAGTTGATTTTAATTCAATTACTTAATTTTAAAGAGATTAATTTCAGTCGCTAATTGATTTCTCACAAAATTAAAGCAATGAATGATTTATTTTATTATATTAAAACATTTAATTGCTAGACTATTGCTGCATTTTACATTACGATTTCAAACCATTCTTTAATATATCAATGAGCAAGAGATGTAATTAAACTTTTTAAGCTTGTTTTTTATAGTTAATTATTTAAACCAAAATTACCATTAATTAGCTTATAAATAGTTGCTCGAAACGAGTTTTCAACTTTTCGTTATGAAACAAAATGAAAATAAATACGCTTTAATGCGAATTTAATTACTTACAAGTATTATTTTTCCAATGGAACAAACTTTCAATTCGAATGGATTTAAAAAACTCAAATTTTTAGGATAAAACATTTACTTCAGCAAATGCTTTGGCAAGTGTTTCAGTCTGAAATCGTTTGATCATATTTGTTCAACAACAAATCATTGACAAATGGAATTAAATTAGAATTCATTGGAATAAATTGGAATTAAAGAGTTAAATTGGAATTAAATAGTTATCTTTTGGATTAGAATGCCGTAAAATTCATAGATTTCATAAATCTAAAACAATCATGTCAAAAAAAAAAGTCAAAAAAACTCTAACAAATAACAGCAAATATGACCTTTCCAAGTTTCAAATTTCTTAGAAGTACTCAAAAGGTAAGGATAATGAACGATGGAATCGATAAGTTCTCAAACATCCACTTATCATCGAATGATCAGCCAATCGACCAACATTCTTGGAAACTGAAGTGGAACCAGAAGAGGCCACATATGTTTGACAGAGGGCAGCAACAGATGCTTCCTTTCCTGTTTGGTGCAGATGGAATTCTTGCTACATTTTCACATGATATTATTCTTAATTAAAAAAAGCTTTCCATGCCTTTTAATTTGATAGAAATTTTCCGTAATGAATATTCATGATGGCTTGTCAGTAAAGGCTTATCACTAAAGCCAAGTGTTTCATTGATGAATATGAAGCATGGATTATATTATTTATTTAAATTGATTGAAGCAAAATATTTGTTATTTTGCAATGATAGAAGTTTGAACTTTGTGTTTTATTAATTTGCCAAAATTCTCGAAAATAACTTGAAGAAATAATTCTCTTGCAACAGTGAAAATTGGAAATAATAATTATGTTAAAAAGGATGTTTTTACAAAGGCAAGAAGCAACTACTAGTATGAAATGATCCCAAGAGACAAATAAAACAAATAGTATTCGGGATTTCCGGAAGAAAAGATTTTTGCACTTTTTGTTTAGAATTTTTTTGAAATTGAATCCAGTTGTACGTCAAAAATCAACAATCCGTTGCAGTTGTTGTTTACATAGTAAGTCTACTAATACTAATCCTTATGATTCTTGCTAATCTGGAAATTTTGGAAATTAAAAAAAGAATTTAAAGAAAAATTTAAAAAGAAAATTTAAAATTTGGAAAAAAATAGAACCTCTTTTTTTTCATAATATTGCATTACAAAAGTTTGAGAAGAAATTTTTCCATCAAAAGTTTCTATCGCTTGCTTGACATTTTTCTTGAAATTCCTAATACATTCTATTAATTCGATTTGCTAATGCATTATCTCTCAAATTCAAAACTTTTCAAAGATTATTGTGATTTGAAAATATGAAAAATTGTATTTTTTTCGAATTTAATTTATTCATAACGTAATTTAATATAATCATAACGAGATGAATGATATGATTCACTTTCCTACGTATAATTTAGAAAACTAATTTTTAAACGAATGATTAATAGCATTTCTTGTTAAACAGCTCACAGATATCCAATTACTTCGAGAACTAAAGCTTTTTTTTTATAGAAAATAGTGCAAAAAGAAAAGCATATTACAATCAGACTAAGTCTGTTTGTCTGTGGGTTGAACACGCTTGAGATGCTAAATTTTTGAGTAGGAGGGCGAAAATCCCAACTTTTAACTTCATGTGTTAAAAGAAGCAGAAAGAGAAGAGATTCGAGATTAAGGGATTCGAGAAAAATAACTGGAAAAATGTAATTGGATAATCATATTAGAAGAATCTGGTATTTGTTTAAAATTCAATTATAATTTTTGAGTGAGAAAAAAACTTGTATGCAAAAAATTGGAGAATGCTGATGTCTACACTGAATAAAAGATTTGCAGAAAGTTAAAGCAGCCACATTCTGATTTAAGTTTCTTAAGGGTAATTTATTTTTTATTCATACCTCATAATTGCAGGCACTAAAAAATCGTTGCTAAGATTTAGAAAATTGAAGTAAGGCCTTGATAATGAATATTTTTAGCATATTAAATTATATCTTTCTTTACAAAATGATTTTAGCCAACTCCGAATGATTAAAACAATGAGAAATCACTCATGATTTTCATGGTTACAGAATCTATAAATGAAAACGTAAATGTTCGTTGCTTATTTTCAAGTTCTTCACTGATTGATTTGAATTTTCATACAACGTTGCATTCGAATTGGCGCGTATTTAGGAACTTTCAGAAATTTAAAATTTTGAACAAAGGAACGTTTACATTTTCATTTATATAGATTACTGGGACTGGTTATGCTTCGCGAGTTGTTATAAAAATAAAATCAATCATTTAGATAGGAAAATCCAACAAGATTAATGTTTTCGAAAGTCCAAAGTTAGAGATTTCGCAAAAAATTCTGTGGCATGCAACATCTCTTCAATTAAATTAATTTTTCTTTTCAACTTATTTTTTAGATTTCTGTATTATCGTCAAAAAGTGATACTAAAAATTTCAAAGGTTTCAGATATTAAATTATGAACACTTCACATCTTAATAAATCCAATTGGAAAATTTCTAATGCTATTAAGAAATACCTTATGCGTATAAATAATGCGAACATTAGCAGGAAATGTCTAACGGTATCCGGTGCTTAATTTAATTATTTTTTGAATCTAAATTTTAATTAAAATTAAGCGGTTAATAAATTCTCGAACAGAGAATCTGAAATGAAATGCCAATTTAAATGTGATACCAATATAATCACTGATATTTTCTAAAGGAAATAACTTGAAAGGATAAAATAAAAGGACAGGAAATTAGGAACTGATGTGGAGATAATCGATTATTGGAAACAAAGGACTGATGATAGATAAGATGAGAGAAGTGGAAACGACTATCATTTGTGGTTATTCGATAAGAAAAGAGTTGAACTTTGCAAGAAAAGGGGAGAAAGAGAGAGAGGGTGATAAAGAAAGAAAAAGCTTAAGGATGAATGATCAGATCAGGTCAACCAAGTGCTGCAAATATCCGACGAACTTCTACTGCTAACTACCTCCTTGTAAGCATCTGCTCGCAACTGTTCATTCCTCACTTACAGATTGCAAGTTTGAGGATAACAATCTCAGACATTCAATTGAATTTCGACGAGAAATGAATATAGCAAATGATTTGTCGAAATATTTCAATCCTCAAGCATTCAGAGTGTAATAAACAGTTTTTTCTGCTGATATTGATGAAATATCAGTTCTGGCAAATCATTGATAAGCGAGCAAATACGTCTAAAGTGGATGCCTGGGACATTTTTCTTTAGATATTTATTTCCTCCTTTTTATCCTTCACAAAAATCTTCACATTTCCGGTAAAATAAAAAAAAAATTTTATATTTTCAGATCCCATTCCATAGTTCAAATTCGGCAGTAGAGCAATCAGTGGGATTATTAATAAGGGATAATATGGACAGAGTAGTAGTTATCGCTTAATTAAGTTTCGTTGCTTGATGACTTGAGTGATTATATTTAATTTCATGAAAAAACAAAAAAGCGAAAATATAAACATTGCTTTTTATATAAATATTATATTCTAAAATTTGGATCATTTGATGAAGTTTGGATCAAGAAAACTTTTTGATTGTCAGTTAATTTTGTTAAATCCAAAATGCATCCTGCTAATATTTATGTTTATTCGATATTTAAGATCACATTTTTTATGATAGCTTTTAATTATCTGTGTCTTAATACGCTAGAAAAAACATCAAAATGCAATTCGTGAAGTAATATAACGAAATGTACGGAAACATGAAATGAATAACTAATTCTATCTCATTTGAAATCAATAATTAATTCTATTTTACTTGAAATGGAGAAGTTTTTTTGAGAACTTTTCAATTTCGCTTCACTAAATGTTGTAATTGATATCATTGATGAGATTTATTTATTCTTAATTGCTGTTCCTAATCGTGATATAGAAGAAGCAAAACTTTGACAACATTTCTAGCAAACTTCGGAAATGTTAGGACATTTGAAATCTAGCAGCGAAAACAGAGACAAGAACTTGAGAAGTCGTTTGAAACTTTATATTCTGAATAATCTATCACTAACATATCGTATTTCATTCTTGTTTAGAATAATTAAAGATTCAAGAAGATCTTGTTGGTATGAATTTTTCTGGGAAAGAAAAAGAAATAGTGAATCGAAGTGAAAGAAGTGACTTTATCAATCAATGTCAAATGTCAGTTTTAAATGGATGTGGAACAAAAGTTAATATTTGATTTATTCATTCAAATGAAAATGACTTATCTGATTTTATTAGCAATCGACGATTGATTCAGGAACGCCAATCGATAATGATGTATTTGATAACAAAACGAAATCTAATACTTCATCATCCCAAAAACATTTTTATTTGTATTGACTAAATATCTGTTATTGTTTTCATTTCCAACATTTTCCATCCATATTACTTTGAATGTTTAAAATCGTACAATAAGAAAATACATCAACTTTTGTACTTTTTTAAAAAAAAAACTTATTTTCAGCGAAATTTCCTCAATTAATATCAGGTTTAAAATAATAAGATGTCGAATATCGATGAATATTTACGCTTATGCATCGAATTCATTGAGAAAAAGATGCATAATTAAACTAAATAAATTTAACAGAAATGTATTATATCTTGGAATTAATCCCGAATTCAAATGTTAGTATTCACAAATCAATTTCAAATATTTCATTGAAGTTTATTCTTTAATTATAACTCAACAATAACTGCTCGATCATTTGTTTCGGCTGCTCACGTCAATCGATTTAATTTTGCGATTTCAGTTGAGGCTTGCTCAGATCCAACTAACTTATAAATTGAAGATGAAGTATGATGCGGCAAATAACCTAACATTTAATTTAATTAAATTGAAGAAATCAATTCGAATGAAACGCATATTTATCATTGTATAAAATATATTGAATTGAATTATTTCAGTCTTTCTCAACTTGCCATTATTTTTAAAAACTTTTTCAAGTTCGCTATAGTATCATTTATGACGAAAGAATTGATTACGTGCATATTACTGACCTTTGATCAATGATTATCAAAGAATAAAAGAGATTGGTTTATCAAAAATTAAGAAAAATTAATGATGGTTTTGAATTTACCAAGTTATGCTAATTCATTTTATTACATTTATGAAGTTGTAAAAAGAGAAATGTGTGAAATTTTGCTGTTATTTCATCCTACAAGAGAATGGTAAGGATTGATATAATCCAATTGATTCTCAAATCTAATCGAATCAATTGATTTCTTGCCGGATTGTAAAACACAAAATACGACCCTCTTTTAGCAATCCTTCAGTTACATTTCAATTTATAAATTGATCGATTCTTTATTTCTAAACATTTGTATCCTTCTTGAGCTTTTCAACTTTTCATGATTAATGTTTGACATTAAATATGAAAAATGCTTAATAACAATTGAAATAAAGTCACTCATATCATGTCTAGAACTGCCATCGACGCTTCCTAATACTTTGATCGATGTTTCTGGAAAATTTGCTCGATTTCATGAGGAAAAAGCTAAACGCTGAAGTGATGAAATTCAACTCAATAGTATCTCTGCTTTTTTAATATTCCGAAATAGCCAAGCTATTGGTTGCTTTTTTTAATAGACAAATAAACGACAAATATTTGTCATATATACTACCTTCTACAGTTGCAATGTGAAATATATGACTCAAAGATTGAAATGATCTGTTGATATCAATCACTTTGAAACTTTATTTTCGAAATAATTTAAGAAAATTTTGACATTAATGCATGAACATGAGGATAAATTTCAAAACAAATCAGTCTTATTAGGGAAGACAGCGTCATTTTTTCGGAATTTTTTTCAAATTGAGCAAATTTATGTTTAATATAATAAAGAGAAAGCTTATAGAAGATCTGAGTTACAATTTGATGATACAGACATTTTTCAAAGTATATATATATGATACCCTTCACAACAAACAACTGCCAAAGGTAAAGATGAAATTAATGATTGTGACCTGATTTCTGCCAATTGAAAGAACTGAACCTGCCAAATGCTGCATAAAAAAACAGAATTGTGAAAATCTGAAATTGAAGAATTTATTAAAAAGTTGAAATTTCGAAAATTCAAAAAGGCAAAATGTATGGAATAAATTAAAAATGAAAATCTGCAATTTCAGATAATAAAAAAAAAAAATTCGCATCAATGCAGTCTGATTGCAAATTTCATTGAAAATTACAGAAATTTGAAGGAAAAACTAACGGCAATAACGTTTAATAAAGCAATGATGGTTGTTGTCCACGGAAAACCAATCCAGTGAACACATAAACCTCCAATCGTTGGCCCGATAAATGATCTGAAATCATCATACGTACTTCTTTTCGAAAGTTAGAATCTTATCGAATCAGAATTTCGCTGAATTTTTATTTTTTAAACTTTTCATCAAAAATATACCGTACATTTTAACTTACCCGAAAGAATATGCAGATTGAAATAAACCTGATATAGAACCATATGTTTTAAATGATTCATCGTACCCATATTCGCTGTAATAAATTTTTCACAATCGAAAAATCTCGAAATTGTAATAAGAAATTGATCAATTTCAAGAAATTGAACTACCAAAGCCAATGTGAAAGTTTTTTTTTTCATAAAAAATCTAAATATTCATTGAGATATCTTTCTGGTGGCGGTGATAGGATTAAAATAGGATTTATGATGATTAAAATAATTGATTGAAATAATTAATTAAAATCGATAACTGATTAAAACCATAATGAATTAAACGCTGATTTTTATGATTTAAAATATAACTGATCAAAATATTGTACTTAAAAAAAAAAAAAGAGTAAAAGATTGGAAAATAAATTTAAATGATTTTATTGGTATGACGATAGAATTAAGCTTCATAAAATTTAGATTTCAATTGAAAAGATGACCGCAAAGCCTTTATTGACATTTGAAAAGTTGGAATATACAAAGCACTACCAGCAAGACCAAGTACGCCTAGTGCAATTTCTATCCAGCCCAAGTTTCTGCAAGACGTGAATTATGCAAATGTAAAACAAACAGAAATTTTCTAAACAATAAAAAAATAAAAAACAGCAGTATTTGTAAAAATGATAAGTTATCATTTGTTTAATTGATAAGTTATCTTCGAAAACTTGACATTCAAAAGGCAAGATCAACTACTATTTGCTTTTGACATGAAAATTATAAATTCTTTTATCACTTTATAATAACTTTCGTCATTAACTTTCGAACAACAGGAAAAAAAATGCTACAATTTTATGTGAAATATGAATTCCTAGTCTCAGAAATGCAATTAACTTTCTAAAAAATGAAGAAATATGATCTTAGTTGATCCATTCTAATCTCGAACTTCAGATGAGAAGTTACTTTCAAAAACTTACTTCTTGGTATTGAGTAAAGGTGATGGCCCAATGATAATCATGCTAAATATTACTGCCACAATACCAAACATTATAATCGCCTTGCTACAGTTATATTTCTCGATAATTATACTCCAGAAAGGTGCTGTTATTGTATAAATTCCACCGGATAGTAAAAACATTAAACCAACAATGGATGGTGTAAGTTTGAACTGTAAGATCATTCTGATCTACTACAGAAAGATTTTCTTATTTCGAAAAAAGGCGAAAGCATTTCTCATTCCAGGTGATTCTCAGAGATATGCAAACATTAGATTCTTCTGCAGTAAATCGCTTTCTGCAGATGAAATCCAGAATCTTAGTTAAAGGATATTGAGATAAGAAGATGAACTATCCAAGATCATTAGAGTATCAGGAGCTATTCAATTCATTAGAACAACAAGTATGATCAATAAATCGAATCAATTAAATTCAAAGATAATTATGAAAGCTAATTAAGTTAACATGTCTCAAAAATGATACGATCAGAAGAATTTAAATATTACAAAAATAATGAATGAATTTTCGATGAAAATTTGATTTTTAAACCTGAAACATAATTAATCGCTGATTAAAAATGTTAATCATCGCCTATCTAATCAGTTATCATTTAATCATTTGCATTAAAAATCGTGGAAAAAAGGCAAAAAGATATACCGATTCTAAATGATCTGCTAAGGTTGGATCGAGAAATGAAAATGATATAGCACACATAACCACGGAATAAATCATAATCCATAATACTGGTATTTTCAATATACCAAACATACCTTTACCGTCTAACGATACATCATCTGTGAAGTAATTAATAATAATTTAGTAATGAAGTAATATTCATCATCTTTTTAATTTATTAATTGATAAAACTTGCTTTCAAAAAAAAACTTGAATTAATGACAAAGTTTAATTAAAAGTAAAAAAAGAATCATACCATCCATATCTTCGATCAAAAAATATGCTAACAATCCAAGAAGGAGTAAAATAATTCCCAGTACAAGGAATGGTAAATGAAAACCACCAATTTCATAAAGTATACCACCAAGTAAAGGACCTGCAGTATTGCCAAGACCAGCGAATGTTTCCATCACACCCTCAAAATTTTTTAATATTAAGTGAAATTTTGTAGAATATTAAGTTAAATTTCTTTTTGATTCAATTGCTCGATTTTTGCGATCATTTGAGATGTCGCTAAAATTTTACTGATCTCAAAAATAGGGCGAGCAAAGAAGCAGTTCGTCTTTTATCACTATCCACTTAAATAGATAAAGTAACGAATGAATGATCATGTATCCATATCAATTTTTAGTTTATTACCATTTCTTACTCCTCTCATTCTTCTTTTTTTGAAAAGTAATCATATTTTTATCCAATTATAAATGAGAATTAAAGCAACAAAACGAAAAATATACTTTTTGGTTACCGTTTGAAATACAACAACTTTTTCGAAATTTCGAAAGAGATAGTTTTTTTTTTTTTTTTTGATCTCAAAAATTAAAGTGTTCTAAACATTTTCATAATCTCAGAATGAATGAAATAATAAAATCCATACAACAATAACTGCAATTCGTTCCGGGAAACATTTAACACCAATTGCAAATGAAGATATACTGAAGGCAGCATCACCGACAGCTTCCATTGTTCGAAGACTAATCGAAGACCAGAAAAATAAAGATGACGATTCGATACAGTTCAAGAATCTGAAAGTAATTTCAGACCAAATTAACGTACTCGTGATTTGGATTACGGTGTTATAACTTTTTCATTTTATTGAGAATATTTAAAAGTTAGCAATTTTCGTAACAAAACTACCCAAAAAGTATAGCGGTGATGCCAGTAATACCGATTCCCGAAACAAACATCTTTTTTGAACCGACTAAAACCATCTAAAAAATTATATTTAATTTTTTTTTCTTGATTTTTTAATTGACAAATAAAGTTTATTTAAAAAAAAAGAATTTATTATGTTCGTTGAGCTATTATCAATGCTTTCATATGATGTAACTTTAATTTGACATGTTTAAGTTTAAAAAGATACTTTGTTATCTACAAGATTGAATTGGCAGGTCAGGAGTGATCCAGACTTTGAATTTAAATTAATAATTCAAATTAAACGAACATATCTGCCGAATAGTGGTGCAACAAAAAGCATCATTAATTCGAAAATACCGAATACCATACCTATCTCGAAACTTGTTAAATCTTTAATTTTTGCCTGAAATTGTTATTATTCGTTCAAAATTTTGCAACCGTTCAATTATTTTTCAGGTTTCTTGAAGTGATCCAGTAGACAACTGATCGGTAGCCAAACAGAATTATCGTAACAAAGAAGTAGAATTAATTTAAAATATCAGTCATGAAAACAAAAATTCAGAAAACTTAGGATTCTTCATCGTAGACAGATAATATCTAAAAAGTCAATTAACCTGCTTATCATAAAGTAACTTAAATTTGACCTCTTTTGAGTAGAAAGGTACAATACAACTATAAGTGCTGGTACTGCCAAGATTTGCAACTGATAACATACAAATTGTGGCCCATTCTTTGGCAGTTAGTGATAATAATTTATCATAAATGGTTTTATAATTACTGTTATTATCACGGTTACATTTTTTGCGATCATCACTTCCTTCATCCAGACTGAAATGATTATTTGGAAAGCTTAAGATTTATACCTTAAATTAATCCTTATATTCTGAATTATTATTAATCAGAAATTAATCATACTCGAGAAAGAATTTGCAAAAATTTGAAATTTCGCTTTTGAAAATTACTTTAAATAATAGAAAATATGCTTTTCTCTATTATGTGAAATTTTTACTTTCGTTTTGGTTTTAATTGGATCTAACTTAATATAATCAAATTAATCAGTCAAGCTTTTGAAGCTTCGGAAAATCGAATTTAAGTTCAAACCTCTTGTTGTTATTATCAGCTGATTTTTCCTGCAATTTTTCCTCCTGTATTTTCACGCAGATACTTCCATAACCTGCATGACATTTATGTGAAGTGCAAGCAACGTGCGGGACAGTCAGCTTGCTGAATTCGATTGGTATTTGCGCAGCAATTGGCATAAACGATGGTGTTACAGGTGGCCTGAAATCTGATAGCTTGAGATTATCCAGTATTTTCTTGATGTATTCTATGTGGTAACTAAAAGTTTCTGAACCTATTTCCTATTAACATAAATTATTCCAATAACTGTGATATCTAATAATCGATTGAAAATTGTAAATTCGATTCTGATTGTTTTTTTTTTTTTTTTTTCGACGATTTATAGCAATAATTGGAAGAAAAAGAATGTACTTTTCTCTTACAAAAAAAATTTTTAAATGAAAAATACTGTATTTTGTACGTCTTCTTCCGATGAGAGATTGCATTGAAAGTAAGAAAATTGAAGAAGAAACAACTGGCGAATTTGTTATTTATTATAAACTTGTCATATATACCACCCGTTGTGGAGCAATGCTGTTATTTTTAATATTATTTTACTCTTTTCTATGCTGTTGTTTCGAAAAAAATGCGCATAAAAAGCAAATTTTTTTAGACATTTCTCTCCACGAAACTTTCGTGCAAATCGTAAATGCCGAAAAAGAGAGAAAAAAAATGTGAAAAATAATTTCCTTTCTAACTAAAAATTTTTTCTTTTATTATCAGTGATTTTTGAATTATTGAAAATGCTAACTAAACTAAATATTAATGATAAAATGGAAATTAGAATTAGAACTGACCTCTTGGAAAAGCAAAATCTGTAATTTCTAACAATCTGTTTGCTCCTTCATGTCGCTTCTATACATTTTTATTTTCATTGAATGGTAATTATTTATTTTTTTGGCACAATGTTTTGTTTTGATGTAGTTTAAGCAATAAAAAATAAGAATTATAGTCCAGCACGTAGAGATTGTCATAATTAACGAACTAGCCATACCATTCA
>KZ269995.1:684062-726569 GCA_002249935.1 Onchocerca flexuosa | reverse complement strand
CCTCTTGGAAAAGCAAAATCTGTAATTTCATACATTTTTATTTTCATTGAATGGTAATTATTTATTTTTTTGGCACAATGTTTTGTTTTGATGTAGTTTAAGCAATAAAAAATAAGAATTATAGTCCAGCACGTAGAGATTGTCATAATTAACGAACTAGCCATACCATTCATGCATACTACCATTCGCAGTTTTTGATATTTGAATATCGAATTAACGGAATCAATACTCGCTATATTTAGATGACGATGAATTCATTTTCATTAAAATTAATGTTTATATACTTATGGGAAATATGGTATCAAATAGATTGATCAACAAGAAAATAACAAAGCAGACATTTTTTTTGTTCCTTTGCTCACGTGCATCCAGATGAAAGAAATTCTATCGTAAAGAATCGAAAAAAGCAAATTTCCCCGATCATTCCCGTAATCATCCATCCATCATAATTTATAGACATATGAATATGTATGGCAAAAAAGCCGTAAAAAGATGTGCTGGTCGGTGAAGGAGTGGTCATCATCACATCAGATGAATCGATATAATATAATTTTATTTGTAAGGAATGTAAAGAAATACCGCTCATTTCTAATTTGCAGCCTGTGAAGTGCAGATTTAATTTTCTCAATAGTCCACGGCAGATTCTCGTAATTCCTTGACAGAAGTTTCGTCATTACACCTTTAGTGAAATTATCTTTCACTGTTGCTACATTTTGTTGCTCTTCTTCACCATCAAGAAATTCCTCACGGATATCGCTATCATCATGGAATTTGTTGGGATCCATAATCACCGAAAGATCTAACATCTATTTTGATGTCAGATATGTATTTGTTGCTGCTGTTCTAATTTTTTCAACTCCTATTGTAGTATCATTCGATGACATCAATTGAAAAGCACAAAATCCCTTCATTCGTCGTATTTCAAGTGTTGACGCAAGTTAAGTTGTATTGCTATAATTTGAAATCTTTGAACCGAGCTAATAGAAAAGTAATATAAATTTCTACAAAATTCAAAAAACGAAGCAACGAAATAGCTATAAAAATTCACATAAATGGATATCTATCTCTATACAATTGACCACATTTGTAAATCAGACAAAAATGAATTAATTCAAAACAAATACAAATTTATTCATTATTTTGCCCAAAAAACAAGTTCATTTCGACGTTTCGCGGAGATTATCAGCAAAAATTTATGGGAAATTTAAGATCTCCAACAATATGAAAAAACAAGATCTTTTTCTAAACATTGAATATCAACGATATTTTTCAAGACAACTTCATAGCATGTTATTGCTGCTATTTCGCGTGATAAATTCGTAAAGTTGAAATTATAATGGAATTGATATCTAGAATGTTCGAGAAATTATCAATACAAATTCAATTTATCAGAGATTTTGCCGATGGCATTTCATTAATTTAAATCAGCTACTACTTGAAAATATTTATATTTCTAGTAATAAATAGAGAAATGTAATGCCACTCAAGGAAATAGAACAAGATGACAAGAAAATGCTTGAAATGCTTGAATGACATAGCAAGAGAGTGGAAATAAACAGATTGTAAGGAATTTATGCAAAATAAATTGAAGAATAAGTTGTGTATCATGAAAATAGCACAACAAATGGCTGCTTGCATTGCGATTCTCAAATCTGTCAAATCTTTCTGTCTTGTTTTAGAAAAAAAAAGTTAAAGGCTATACTTTTATTACATGCAATAAAACATTTATGCTAAAAAGAATATGGAAAAATGGATGTTTATGGAGCAATGATTATTTGCAATTCTAAAATTTTTCTAAATGGAACTTTTGAAATTTCAATCAACCTTGAAGATATAGGAGAATAGGAGAACGATAGGAGAATGCATGGAACTAAAGTGGCACATTTCAAACTGTAAAAAATTCTTGCAACATGGTAGCGGATCAAACAGAAAATTAAACAAAATATTGATTTAATAATTAATTACGCTATGACGCATTTTTTGAAATTGAATTATGTTCGATATTCGAGTTCATAGAGCATTTCGACTACCGATTTTTCATTTCTGATGATTCGATCGTTAGATTAAGTTAAAAGACTTAGCAAGTAGCAATGCAAATATAATTTATAAAAATTTGTAAAAAATGAGATATTATGAAGTTATAAGAGGAGAAACTGGGTCTCGATCGCTTACGAAAATAATTCAAGTTGAGGTGACAAGTGACAGATATTATAAAAGAGAAAAGAACTATCTGTATCATCATTTCGAAGAATTCGACGCTTCTCTCACTTTGCGTTAATCGATTTTGAAACATTCATGTGAAGTGATAAACTTCTCTCTGATGTCACTGAATTCAGTTTATTTTGCTGAATTATCATGTCATGTTTGAAATAAATTTGTCCAATATGTCATGTTTAAAATAAAAACGACCAAAATTTTTGTTTGAAATAAATTTTGATCGTTTTTAGAAAATATTCTAATATAAAAATGATGTCGGAAAAATAGATTATTATTATTTTATTTAATTTGAAAAAAAAGGGATGAAATACAAATTAAATTAAATAATAGTCGATAAAAATAATCGATGCGCTTAATTAATATGAACAAAAATTGTTGCCAATTCCTCATCAACCTTCATAAAAATAAATAAGTTTAAGGGTAAAGTATAAAAATGAAGAACAATTGATAGAAATTTTAATGACATCAATTTTTTTCCGAATCAATGTAACAAAAAATTTGAAGACTCATATTTGCAGCAGTTATCTTGCAGTATGCTTTAAAAGTGCTTTTGAAAAAAAGGTTGATTTTTGTTGTTTTCACTAAAAGATCATTTGTAATGCATAAAGGAATTAATACAAATTTTTTCTGATCAAAACAGTCCAACTAATAATGAATGATTCATGTAATATGCAATATTATCAAGTAATCAGGAAGACATTTGTGATAACAACGAGCAGTCAATGTAATTTAGAGGACATGAAAGAAATGATTTTATTTTAAATTGATTTTGCTCTTGGTAATATCTGACTGATTTTTAGCTTCTGGACTAAAATCGATGTGTAGAGAGATATGAAGATTTTGGTTACCTTAATGTTTGTCAGAACTTATCAATGATAATTCATAAAAATGATTCGCAATTAAAATGGTAACAAAAGTGATGATGAATGAATAAGAATCTTCGGATGATAAGAAAATTTCCAACAATGAAAGTTATAATAATAAGAGTGATAACTACCATATCTAATTGTTTGCACAAAATAGCACGATTGAATATTGATCATCTCATTAGATATTTCCAAAATCAAATTTAATGAGGTGTGACAATCATCGAATGAGGGAGAGATAATGATTTTTGATTCATTAAGGTATCAAAGATAGTGCGTTGCATATGACGTATCAATAATGAAATGGTTTTAACAGAAGGACTGATTACTTAGTATAATGTCAAATGTGTCCTCAATCGTCCTTTCCTTGTAAAAATATTTAAAGCTTAAAGATTTAACAAATGTTTAAAGGTTAAAAGTTCAAATGTTTAAAGGTTAAAGGTTCAAAGGTATCTTTTTTACTTTTGATAACACTCTAATTATTTCAGCGTTCACTCTAATGCATTTGAAAACCTGTAAAAGATGCATTGCTGACACGCTCTTTGGTTACAACAGATAATATATGATAATTGTTCCGTTTTCAAAAATAATAATTGTATTCCATGGGAATTTTAAATATTTTAGCGAAGCGGAAAATAAGTTGAATTTTACAAATGATGTGTTTAATTTGTAAAATTTACAAATTTACAAAGATTTTACAAATGATGTGTTAAACATGTCTAACGTATAGAATCTGATGACAAATCGTGATGACATTCATTTAAGAAAAGAAAAAGTATGAAAAGATATATATAAATTCCAAACTTCACTAAATAATTTCAATTTTGCAAAATGCTAAGCTGCATTTCGATGTTCCTTGAAAGTTTTGATATTTTGGAAAATTATTTTATGTTTTAATGCGTGTAGTATTTATAATGAAATAATAAAAACTTTTGAATTACAATTTTAATTGTACATTATAAATGAAGCGATATTTAGCAGAAAAAATGGTTACTCAAAAAAATGGTTAGTGATAAAGATATGTGACAGAATTGTCATGTATGAAAATAGGTCAAATAATTTTGATACAAGTTTTTTCTTATTTCAAGGCTTTTAAAACTTTTTCATTTTTGGTGAACAAATTTTTTCCAACACTTGAAGAATTCAATCAATTGCAATGTATTATTTTGAATAAAAAGCAGCGACTGCGATCTTTTTTCGGTTAAAAAATTCAAAAGGATTTTCAAAACGATCAAAAATCGATTGCTTATTATTCGGTAAATATGATGAACAAACTAAGTATTTTGGAGGAATGCGATACAAATTAAAAAGTTTTTGATTTCAAAAAAAATTTTTTGTAAGAAATAAGATCAGTAAAAGATATAATGGAATTATCGTAAAAAATCAACAAGCAATTGCTGCACTCACCGAAAACTATAAAGAATTACTAGAGGATGATACAAGTCGATAAATGATTTATTATAATTACTATCACTGTTCTCTTATCATTTCATTTATTACTACTGTTGAAATTGAAATTATTTATTTTTATAGCTACTGAAAAATCTCACCGAAAACAAAATATTGCTGAATGGAAGAAAAATAAATAAATTACTAGGATATTATCAAAGTGCAAATTCTATTAGTTTTGATAAAAAACATCTGGAGCAAAATTCCTAATTTGATATAATCTGTGGTTTGTGATGGTTTCAAAATTATGGATTGTTGATTTCAAGATGAAACTGAAAAGCGAAATCTTCCAAATTTCTTTTTTTTGAAACCATTCGGGTTATTTATTTTTTCATTCAACAGATAGTATGTGTCTCAGTACTGATTAACAATGAACATTCATCCTTTATCAAAGAAAAGATTTGTCAATCGTCGATATCATGAAGACGAATTACAAGGCATCAAAAAATCGTGACATTAAGAAGAATAATTACGATGCATCAAGAAATCAGGAAAACTATAGTAGTTGATCATCATGTCTTCTTCACCTATTAATTAAATCTCTTTTAACAATCTGAAAAATTACCAGTCACGATCAGCAACTAAAAAAGTATATTTTCTCGCTTTTCTCACCAAATGCTGTTTGTTTTCATTCTGCAGACTACAAAAATCAACTACAGTTGGTGGAACAATTATGAGTGCTCTTGCTCTTTCAGCTGTTTTTTTTTTTTTTATTTTTTTCCATACTTTTGAGATTTTGTCAATGAATGCTGCATTTCAGGAAAAAAAACAGATTGATCAAAAATTTGAGATTCTGGATAAATCTTGAAATTTGAAGGCTGCGAAGTGTATGAATTAATAAACTTATTCTTAATAACAGGGCTCGCTCCAGTGAAAGTTTCCGGACTGATCAACACCGTTTGTCAGTTCCCGATTTGGCAGAGTTGCAACCACGGCTAAGGCATTAAAAGAAAATGATTTCTCAGTCAAATGATTTGTAACTCTTTTGGATGTGTTGACTCATTTTTTTGTTCCCAAATGGCTTTTAACCCCTCGCTATGCCAATAAGACTGAGTTAACAAAAGCGCACTCTCATGCACCGACGAAAGCGCCCTCTTGTTCGTTTTCGACGAGGGTATTAACGAGCGCGGTTGGATGCTCAGACTCGGGAATTTAAGATTTCCCTTTTTTGATCCTCTTTTTTCGTTTGGAGAAGTTCATCATTAAATTTGATTTATTGATATGGATGATTTGTGACTGTTACGTGTCTTGTCGAGTTATCAGTTTTTCATAATAAAGGTTTAATTACCCAAGTTTGAGATTCGGTCGTGCTAAAAATTAACTTCTCTGACAATAATTAGACTTTCATCTATAAAAATTGACTACAATTAGGATTACTTAGCATGTAAACAACTTATTCTTATCCACTTCAAATAATTAATTATGGAAAATCAGCCTGAAATATTGCTATGTAAAATTAAACTTCCGAAATTTGATTCAATTACTACGAGTTAAAATTGACTGAATATTTTTCGATCAGCTTCTTGTCGTCTTATCGTATTCTTGTTTTATATTAGAATGTTATCATCGATCCGATCTTCCGCGAATTAGTATATTCCATAAACCAAACAAATAGCAATAAAGTCTTTTGTGGCGTTATGATACTTTTCTTGGATACATTTTATTGATAATATTTTAAAATTTTCGTATCAATTGAATATATTTTAAATATTCATTAAATCTTTTTCTTGTTCAATTTTCTTGATTTTTCACTAAATTATTTCAAAAGATTTGAAGTACTGAGACACAGATCAGCATGCAATCGAATTCACAATTTTTACTATCTATTTGGATGATTCATCCTAAAATTTCTGTTGCTTATCTAGTATAATTCAATTTTTTAATAGTTGCAGTGATTTTTTGGCTTGAATAGTATGTACTTAACTAATCTCAAGTTACTTTCTCACAATCTAGAAAATAGAACACAATGAAATAACTTAATATTTTCGAAACTTATTAACACTTATCAAACTTGATCTGACAAATATCAATTCATACAAATTTTCCTTGTGTATTGAACTTACCAAAATTTTTGAATTTTCGAAAAAATTTTTCTATTGTCATTTTTCTTTCCCCTTTGATTTCCTGTTTCTTTTATACTTGACATCGAGCCATCATCATTCGTTGCAGACATAATGTTCGAATGCAACTCATTACTTGCAATTAAACTAAAATTGAAAAAAAACATTACTACCCAATGAAAAGATTCGGAATAAACAGAAAGTATCCATTCTAAGGTATTATTTGGTATCAAGCGGTTGCCTGTTTGTATCACCTAGAAAAATGAACAAAAATAAGTAATTGGTTAGGAGTTTGAAATGTCGCACAGCATCTTTTAATGATAGCTGCAAGCAAAGCAAAACTTAGATATCACATGCAAGAAAGAGGATAATAATACAAATTACCCAATGATACATTTAATTTTTGGCAATTTTGTGTGAAAAATTTACCATTGACTGGTAAATTAATTAAAATTAGTGACTGTAGAAAATCAAAGCAATGAATTTTAATTAAATTGTTAACTAATGGAAAAACAAACTGCGAAAACTCAAGAAGTGGTCGTTGTTCTTCCTTCATCGGAACACTATCATTAATTATCTGCAATTTGGCATACTGTCAATAGAAGAATATGGATAGTAATATCTTCTAGCTAATTTGCAATGTTTGACCAATAAAACGAAACCCAAGAATTTTAGAATTTGTGGAGTAAATAACATATTCAATAAATACTAATTCAAAAAAATGAAGAAGTTATCTGCATATTTCAGAAGATTCATTGCAATCTCTCGAATGACAGATTCGTGTCGTTAAAACCGAAATATTTACAACATAAATGAATATTTTTATAATTAATTAAGGCTTCAGATTTCACCATATGACGCTTAAATGTTGAGGAACTCTTTTTTTTTTTTAACCAATGCGTATAGAAGAAATTTCTAATATTCTCAGGCAAATAAGTCGCATATCTATATCTGGGCATTTTGCCCTCATCTTCCGATTTGCTGGAAGAGCTTATGGACGTCATGTGTAATGTTGCGAGGTTAAATGTCAAGAACATTGCAAAGACTAAGGCTAATGAGAATTTCCAATCTTATCCTTAGTCCTCATATCCAATCTTTTGTATAACTAATGTGGACCTTATTGTCGAACCCAAGGATGATCCATATATAAGGGGATCAATGTCAGTGTCAGCAGCAACATTAGAAATCAAACGGTTTTTTCTGCTTCGGTTTTTCTACTTTTTCTATTTTGGTTTGCGCATACAATTCGAGTAGTCTTTTCAAGTCAGTCCCTAGTACATCGGTATCTTCAACCGTAGAATTTCTTCTAGCTCCAAAAGATCAACGATTATTGATTCCTTCAAATTGATATCAGTGGCAGATCAATTTCAATTCAATATCAAAGCGGTTGCAACAATAGGACAAGGACAAGCAACACAATTCGGAAGACTACTGTTAGTATCTTTCATATTTACTGTGTATTATTTGTTTACTGTTTCCTATTGTATAATAAAATATTGTGTATAATATCGAATGAAGTCTATTTCTGACCTAGCAGAGTCACAACAGCAAGCAACAATTTCCAACCAACCAATCTACATCTAAGCTACAAATCGATCAGAATTTTTGTCCCCAACAATTCTATGTTGGATGGCAGCAATTTGAGAAGCCTTAATTATTACATCATTTTTGACACTGATTATAGTTGTTATCATCATGTATTCTTATAATCCTAACAAATTATAATCCTTGTCGATGCTCAGGCTCAATAATTTTCATGAAATTACGAAAAAATGGCAAAAAAATTTGGAAATTTAATTATTACATGACATCATTAATTAGAAAATGACAAGATTGGAGAATTGAGATCTTCAAAATAATGCACCATTTGAGTAAATAATGCATGCAGTTGCAAGCATGCGTGGGTTTGTATAACAGGATATGGGAAGAATTAAATAATATCATTAGAGAAAGGCAAATGTTGTTTGGTATTTTGGTAGAGGTAAGCAATCGGTAGAAAAGAGATTTTTCGTTCCATCTTTTTTTGCTTTATAACTTTCTGGCATAAAGAAAAGTTAATGCAATACGATAAAGGGATCAATTGTCTGGAAATGGGATCTAATGATTCAAGATATTTTATTTCATCAGCCGATGAACTGATAAATGTTTCAGTGTGATATTCGTTTTTCCAGAACGTTTTATATTGTAAGAATTGTGTCATTGAAGAGCATATTAAATTCTGAGGGATTTTTAAAAAATTTGCTTAAAATAACATTGTTAGAATGAAATTAGCTCATTAGTTCCATTTATTAAATCAAGTAAATCAATACTAAAAAAATAGCAATAAAGTCAGAAATGCTTGAAATCCTGGAAATTGTGCATATTTTGATTCAGAGCAGATGTCGATTCTAATGAATATCACAAAAATTCACATTTAAAATCAATGTTTCCTGAACTCATTTCGAAAATTCAAAAAATGTTCATTCAAAGAAAGGCATGAGAAAGCACTGGTAATGAGGAAGATTTCTTTCGCTCATCAATCTATCAATATATTTTAACGTTTAAGTGACAAATTTTCAAATATAAAAAGAGAAGAAAATTAAAAATAGAAGCAGGAAGTGTTATCGAATCAAAACATATGTGACAGCCACTAATAATAGATGCAAAGAATGTGCAGTGAGTTACTGTTAAACGATGGAATTTCGGATGAAAAGATAATAAGGAAACAGGAATATCGATTTGCGGAGAGATAACATAGAAGTGAATTTAATAATTGAGAGAGATAAAAGATGTAAAAGAGCGATGATTATATCACACCGATAAGGTTTTAACTGATAAGAAAGTTTTGAAGCTAATTGTGCATTTGATAACTTTTCTTCAACAGAACCATTCCACTCAGTACTAATTTATTTTGAATAATAAATTAAGAGCACTAATGCAACCTATTCATTCAAATAATCTATTCATTATTTCTTATATCGATTAACCTCAATCTACTCATACCATAACATATTTATGTATGCCGAAAGTTCCTGTTTTCAATCTGAAAAGCTAAAAATTTCCAGAAATAATGAGTGCAGTATTCTTTTCTGAAATCACTACTTTTTCATTTTTTAGCACAAATATATGAAATGCAACGAAATACTATTTTATTGGTTGCAAAAACATAAAGTTTAAATTCAAACGGATTTAATTAGAACAAATTGTACAAAAAATGCTGCCAACAAGTGCTGAACAAAGAATGAGTTAATGCAATTTATTGTTTTCCAAAAATCACGTGACGCAATTTGAGCATTTCAGCACTTTTTCATGCAAAAGCTAACACTGAGTTGATTTTTGATTTTGATGTTTACAGTCTGTTTATTTATATTCGTGTCTGATTTCAGAATAAATTGGATGTTGATAAATACGCACGAATTGTATAATCATAAATTTCGATCTCTCTTATGCAACTTTTTAAATCTTTTTCAGGATTATTATAATCTTTTTCATGATCATTTTTTCTTTTTCAGACTCGCATAGCCGAAATTCGCTGAAAAGAAATGTAGTGAAATTCAAGATTAATAAACTTAATTGGAAATGAATGAAATTGAATAAATAATACTAACTTTATTAACTAGGTCATAATAAGACCGGACATAGATTTTCCATTATTTCCTGAAAATCTAATTAAAAATAAGTCCTGTTATTGATGCTATTGAACTTTATGTTGGATGCAATTACAATTTTCTAAATAGCACCAAATTAATTGCATAAAAACATAAATTAGAATTTGAGAAGTCATATGTCAAAGCGTTGAATTAATCAAGAAAATGAAATGATTGAAGCTAGAATTAGCAAGTGCTCACTTTAAAAGCAAAAATTTGTAGCCCTTCAAACTGACTTTAAAAACAAACATTAATTCTTCTAAGAAGCTGTTTCTGTTTTTATCGTCGAGAAAATTGCTAACAAAGCTTTTGAAATCAAAACAAAAGGTTTCAGATGTAACGGAAAACAATTGCAAATAGTTCGATCTTCTTTGTTTTCAAAAAGTGAAGCAAATGCAAGGAAAACGTCAGGGAACTTTTCTAGCGAACGAGAGGAAGCCATGATAAATCGTCAATGTTTGATTTCCTAATGACTGATAAGATGATAACAAAAGTTCTTGAAAAGTAATGATCACAATTTGCAGAATATTTTATTTGATCGGTCGAAAAATAAGGCAACTACAATCAACTCCACTATATAAAAATGCCAGTATTTATGTCATGTATATTTGTACTTTCAGGAAGAAATATGATGGTTTTAGTCAATAAGCGTTTTTATTTATTCAGTTTGCAAATCGCCCATCTGTCTCATTCATTTGCTTATTGCCAACTGTAGTAGATTTTCAGTCTCTTAAAATTCAAACTTTGTAAAATTTTCGGAAATTGATTGAATTCTACGAATTCCCAAAATTTGTTTGATACCAACAATATTTATTATTAATTGATGATTGAAACAGCAATTCGAAATGTGATTATTCTATTCCTGAATGAATAATTAGTAAACCATAATAATTCTGATGCTACCTACAACAGTGATGGATTGATTATCGTAGGGAAAAAATCTTTAAAAAATCACTTTCTTCTACATTTCGAGAATTCTCTGTCAAAATTCCATCGTTTTCATAATAATAATAATTTTAAATGAAATAATATGTGTTATTATTTATATTAAATGACATCAGTTCGGAAAACATTTCATTCGAGCGAGACTTTTGCATCTCTGAGTCAGAATTCTCTTATCAATTCAACTAGAAAAACACGGCATTTAAATGTTCATGACTTCTTACGAACATATATTATATTACTAGCTGGATCCGTCCAAGCGAACTGCGCCTGGCTCCAGCCAGTCCAAAAATTTTCAAACACGCGCTCATTCGAATGCAACGTTGCATCAAAATTTCAAATCAATCGGCGAAGAACTTGAAGCATTGTGTGGCAAGTGACAACGAATCTCTACATTTTTTCTTATATGGATGTGTGTTCGGATCTTAAGATTTCATTAGCACTGAAAAAAAAAAAGATGGGATAAGCATCGCGATGATCTTTGATACTTGGCTCTTTTTCACATATTGATGGCAGTTTCAATTATTTTTGCAACTTCTCTTTTTCTCAGATTCTAATCTCGAGTAAGAATAATTCAAGTATAACTCCATGTTAGCGATTGTTCTTCAGTAGCTTTTCAAACAAACAAATCGGATAATATTACTTTCACTAATAAATTATGTCTCTCTTTCTGATATCTCCAAAACTATGCATCTTTATTCAAAATCGAACTCTCTTTTTATCCCATTTAAAAAAAAGCCATTGATGGTTTAAATTGCAAGATACACTTGTGTTTCAATCATTTCAAAATATTCAGCCATTTCAAAAATAACTAATTTCTTAATCTCTGAGCTTCTTCTAATCAAACTTGTCAAATATTTACTAACAATAGTTAATGTCATTTCTGGCTACAAGAATGAAATTCAAAAGGAACAGTAAATTAGCTCCTTTATATTAATGTAACAATGAGAATCTTTTCTGAGGATACTATCATCAGTTGTTTTGAATACTGTTAATTTTTAAAATTTTTTGGTTTTATTCTAGAAAATGTTAAATTCAAGAATTCCTCGTCATATAAATACATCTTCAACAAAGTTTTGTTTATTGTTTATCTTTGATATAGGAGTACATCCTGCGAAATAGCAGAGCGTATTCTATTTCAAAGATATACAGTAAACAAAAATATATTAGCTATTATATTTCCAAGAATTGAATAGTGCGATATATAGTTATCGATGTACTGGAAAACAATCATGGATATTTGTATTAAGAAATGGCGCATCAAAAAGGGATTAATGAAGAATGCATTACAATAATATAACCAATATTTGAGATTTTCCTACATTTGAGTAGCTGATTGAATTTTTTGCTGAGAAGTCTCAAATCAAAACTTATTTCTCATCTTCAGATTCACTTTCATTTCTAAAAGTAATGAGTAAATTCAAAATATGTTCTCTTCGAGCAACAAGGACCATCGTAAATGTGCAATGAAATCTTCAGAAAACTTTTCTTAATATAAAGACAATTTATCAAATTAAAATATATGATAATAAATTAATAAAATTATAATATTTTATCAATTGGATTATTGCAAAAAACAACTCACATTATGACAAAGGAAAATGCCATCTTTTCTTTCCTCGATTACTTTCAAATTTTAATATTCATTTAACAAAGACTATATAATTAAAATGGAACTAACTTTGAATCGACGAATCACTGAATCTCCAAACAAAGCCGCAAGTTGTCACGAGATGATTTGGGTTTGCTAAAATAAATTTTATGATGAATGTTTAGTCGTAATGCCCATTTGAAATAAACAATAATTTAATGAAATATCAGAGATATAGCTATTAAGAACTTCAATTTTAAGCAAGAAGAAATGGAACTTAGATTAAGAAATTGAAAAAGTTGTGGCAGATCAAATTGGCATCAGTTTAATAACAAACTGATAATCATAGGTTCTTTTTACTAAAACAGGTGCAACGGTAAATGAATTAAAGTACTGCAGCACAATTAGTTGATTAAAAAGAAAAAATGAACAGCAAAATATCATTAGAACAAAAGCAACGATTGGTTTGATAAGCGGGTTTTGTTTATTTTTTGAGGAGCGGCAGATTTGATGAGAAATCAGAATGGTCGTTCTCCAATATTTGTATAACAGATCCCACCTTTGTAATTAGCGATAATTTATATTTATTATTGCCGCAAAATATTATGAATGATTAGGCCTTGGTCTAGAGACAATTAGGCTTAGTACGATTGGCTGTTTTATTATAATATTTCATTTATTCGAATAATGAAAATGAAACAAATATTATGAGAAGTAAATGTCATAAATGATTCGAAAGTTGGTCGATCTTCTCACTATCTCTCATTAATTTTATCATCAAGTTGATAGAATTTCTTTATGAATTCTTCTCTTCTATAATTATTAAACAAATCAGTAATTAAGAAGATCTTAAAAATATTGTTCAAATTCATATGAAGCTTGCTATCTGTATAGATCATATCTTAGTTGTTCTTGAGAAATTCCAATCATTGCTTTCGCAACTGATGTTTCTGAACTTATTATAATCACTGAATTTTGGTATCTCGGAAAGCATTCAATTGCTCAAAGCTTTTCAATTTCAATCCGAAAAACTTCTGTTCCATTGCTAAAGAAGTTCGTCACTGTTGGCTAACTGCACAAGTTTCCGCTTTGTGAAGGATTCATATTCCAGATGGCATACTATTCAAACCTGTGCATTCTAGGTTCCTTCTCATTTCCCACCTATCTTTCATTTTCCACTATTTTCAGCCATAGACCGATTCAAGGCTTATACTGCCTTCCTTGTCGCATCATGCAAATTATAGGCTTCTATTGATCGGCCAAATGACACCGCTTCGGCTGTTCATTTCAATTGTATGTATGTCAGTATATATGTGGCCAAAGCTTTATCAGTCAGACTAAGACCACTAGCCTGAAGCCTAAAGGTTTGACTCTTTTCTCTCACTTATCCAAAATTTTCTAATAATCACCCATTCCTTCCTTCCTTCCTTCTTCAGGAAGCATTGTCATCACTATTTCACTACTCTTTCCACTCTTTAAACACTGTCTAGCCTTTGTCATTTCGTCTCTCGGCCAATTTTCCATTAGCCAGCAATAGAAGAATTACATAAAATTTCATTTCTACTTCATCCTT
This sequence comes from Onchocerca flexuosa, assembly GCA_002249935.1. Lineage (NCBI taxonomy): Eukaryota > Metazoa > Nematoda > Chromadorea > Rhabditida > Onchocercidae > Onchocerca > Onchocerca flexuosa. Next base: position 712,245 of record KZ269995.1, on the reverse strand, counting down.
CGCCGTTCTCTCCCCAGAGTTCGACTGCAGATGACAGATTTTTCAATTTATTTCAAATTATTCAACTTTATGTTATCTCTTGGTAAAATCATCAGCTTTCTGTTCGATCTTTTAATCTTTCATTAGTTAACTTAATTTATTGTCATTTTGATGAATTAATTTCTCTTTGCATTAATTGACATGGCTGACAGAAGCCAACAAGCGAAATTAAATTAGAAGTCGAACATGAATTATACAAGCAATTTTTTCGATTATTTATGATCTTTGGACTTGTTTCGAGTCATGATCATATATTGGCCCTTTTAAGGTTTATTTAAAGAGAAATCGTCTTAAATTTTCAGCTCTGAAAGTTCATCTGTGGTGTGAATGAGAGTTGATTGAGGAATATCATGAAAAATTCATTTGTATTCTCAAAAATCGTTAAATAATAACTCAGCATTCATTTGCCCAGCAAATATTATCTTCAGTAATGAATTTTTCACTATGAAATCTTTTATGCTAGAAAGATCATTCGAATATGCATTATATTTGTAGCTACGTTCAGAATCGTAAAAATTCATTACTTTTTAACTTTTTATAATAATATTATCCAGATTCTATCATTAAGATTCCGAAAAGAAAAAGAACTTTTCATCATTAAAATTCATAAATTCAAGAATAAATTATGAGTGAAATGAATTTACACGGGATATTTATGAATATTGTACAGTGTTAATTATTCTGTATTTCAAAAAATTTACATGAATTCAATAATTACTGTTTCTTTGTAATTTTTTGAAATAGCCAAAAAAAAAATTCTTAATTTGAATTTAAAAAAAAATCTTGTTAATTTTAATTGGACGATGAAATAGCAAAGACGCAGGGAAAATTTCAAATCTAAAATACTAGTACAAGTAAAAGAAATTCTTTAAATCTATCCAAATATCATACGGTTTGGCGATATATTTATATTTGAATTTTTCTGAATTTATTTAATGAGGGAAATGTTGCGAAATTCTTGGCTTTTGAAATTGCTTGCTTGAACTATGAAAAGATTGCCAATCAAGCCTAGCTGGGACAACAAGACTTTCGGAGGCTTGGGACTTTCAGAAGACCAATGAAAATGACGAGAGATGGCTAACCTTGTTGAGCGGATGATAATGAGGATGGAGTGCTGAAATTATCTCCTTTGTCAATTGGTGCCTCTTCAAATTTCATTTAAAATTGCTGATCAAATGCTATGCTAATTGATTTAGTATACTGTAGCCTATTTCACGCCATTATTCCTCAAATTTCAATAAATTTGAATATTCTATGCTTTCAATACCTAAACTTAAATATCGATTTAATTACTGCCATTCCTGGAATTGGCTAATATCAGATTGATTGATTTATGAGTACGAGGGAACATCTGTACAAATATTCGATTACTCTGTGATTGCGCAAAATCATTTGTCTGGATGTATACGACATCACACGTATACATGGATCGATCAAAGGAAATATGCTTTTGCCATGTATAGGAAATTCTTTTTTTTCCAATAATTCTCGACCTTTGGTCTGACCTTTTCCCTATATTATCTCTCATCTTCTTATAGCTCTAAGAGAAAGCGTAAAGTTATAGATTTTTCCTTTTTTTTTGCTAAAATTTTGAAATAATTCAAAAAAAGTAAATAGTATTCTACTGATACAATGTGAATTGGAACTGAACTTATAGTTCCAGGCTAGTTGATCAGCGACTAAGTTAGTAAAATTGAAATGCTCCAAGTTGTAAAATGTCTTAATTTGTCTACTACACAGCGAGTACTTATAACACTTAGGCTTAGTGCAAGTGTTCTGTCGAAATCATTTTTCCAAGCTATCGAGTTCACTACTATTATCATTTCCCTTAAATATAAACTTAATTCATCATCTTCCTGGTGATATCAGTTTAATTTATCATCTCCCTGATGGTATCAGTTTAATTTATCATCTCTCTGGTGATATCAGTTTAATTTATCATCTTTCTGGTGATATAAGCTTAATTCATCATTTTTCTGGTGATATAAGCTTAATTTATCATCTTCCTGATGATATTAATTTAATGAAACACAATTGATTAAATAAGCTTGCTTTGCATATTTATTACTTTGTTTCTATTATACTAAAATCTTTCAACAGATTATTTATTCATCTTCGTTATACCAAAATTTTTTGAAATTCAAGTTGAAATTTGGATAGATGGAAAAACGCATCGATATTGACAAATTTTTGAATAATTGCTCAAGTTTAGTGCACATAAACATTAATTATCTGCTCTAAAAGTGTGATTCTTCGCATTTGCTGAAACAAAGACTTTGTTGTCCAGCTGGTGTCAAATGTTTGAAATTTAATCATTGATCCGTTCGAGAATATCACTTGCATACATTCTCACACATTCTAAAAGTCGCACACAATTCCACTTTCATTATGCTGAATATAAGTCATCCAGAATGCACTTGAATGCCCCATTTCGAATTCTCGAGTCCTCGAGAATCCTTGCGATTTAACATTATTGTTATTTCCACATATTTTGAATGAAATGAGCTAAGAGTTTTTATGATTGTTGAAGCGAAATTCCAGGAATTTGATGCTAAAAATTAATTGATGTTGCACATTTTAATATGCTTTGAATTTAATTAGTTACTTCTGTTAAAATGTGCTTTAGTAGTAATGGTAGTCCTTAATTTGACCAATAAAGGTTTTAAATCAATATTTAATAACAAATAAATCAATATTTAATAACAAATATTGATTTAAAACCTTTATTGGTCAAATTTCTGTATTTTTTTACTTTTCATGCCAAAATTTTTCTTACAGAAACTGAAATTTTTCTTGGTAAAGAAATATTTTTCGTTTAATCTATCCTTTCCATATTGCTCTAATTTTTTGACATTTTCTTTGTGCTGGGTACTCATAGAAAGAATATTTTACGAATCTTTATAATATCCATTTTTTTTTAGCGAATTTCTTTTACTACTGTGCAGTTGAAGTTTTGCGAAAAGAGAGCTGCTGGTCTCATAGCAAAAGTATTAAATTCTGCAATTGCTAATGCTCAACATAATTATGGGTTAGATATGTTCGTATAAGTTTTTATAAAATCTCATGAAACTGGCCATATTGAATGATATTTCCTTGAAAGTAAACTAATTTTATCATCTCGGCACTATTCTTTACTCGCTAACTTTAATTGAAATGAATCAGAATGCTTCTCATCTATGCGCTAATAATTACAAATTTTCCTCATTCTGTGATGAATAACAACTTTTTCTCATCCATCAGTTGTCAGGAATTCAGGTAATAAGAAATACTAAATTTTCAACTTTTCCAAACAAAAATTTATCAAAAAGTTTCCTTCGAGTGAAATATATTTTGATTTTCACTCATTCATTGAAAATACAATTCTCATTAGCCATTTTCAGAATTTTCGATCATTTCTTGAAGTGATAGTTTATTATTTCCTCAAAAAATTAATTTATTTTGACATTTTTTTTCCAATACATGTTTATCACAAGAAGTTTTCCCCACATTGATTAAGCATTAGCTTCCCATCCTTTTAACTAAATTCAGTTTTCCTCTGGCTTAGATCATCGAAAAGTTTGCCAAAAAAATTTTTGCAAAAATTATTTTTTCTTCATATTTCTTTGAATTATAGCGAAACCAAATTCTCGAAGCAATCATCGTTTCTTCTTTTTCAGAAAATCGAAGATGAAGCTAAACAGACAGTTGAAAAATAACGAAATGACTTCTATAAAATCTTCAATCATCTATCTTTTATTCTTTTTTCCCCATAATATTTATTCCTAATCGATGAAAAATAATTTCGTCTCGTAAAAAAACAAGAACATAAATTCTTGAAGAGAGATAATGCGATATGTTTGACGAATGTGACATGTGATCTTGAAATATGATCAACATGAGCATGCTGTTAAAACCAATGCAACCTATGCTGTAATTTCCGACATATGATCAATTTTATGATTGATCACTTTCAGAGAAAGATTTAGGCTACATTATATATATTGAAATGATTCAATTTCAAAAAATTTTGGATTAATTTTAATTTTTCCCCTTCACAAATAGACTATTTCGATTCAAGAAGTCAAAAATTGGCTGTAATAAAAATTCTTTAAAGGCACGATAAGTAATTTCATCCGACAAGCTTTAGTGGGATTTAAAAATTTTTACGGAATCAATCGATAAGAATTTGTTTTTACTTCTCCAAGCTTTGCTAAAAATGTAAATATTTGTTATATTAGTCTTATAGATATTAGCATGAATGATGGAAGACTACATCGACTGCTGTTGATTTATGATATTTATGACAAGGAAGCGGTTTACTTTGTTGTTAACTTCAAATAAATATCGATTTGAATAATTTAGTTACGAATAATTTGTGTTATTTTTATTATCAACAAATCAATATCAAAGAAATATCGAGATAATACTGTCAAGTTTGGAAAGTTTTATTTCATTAATTTTATAAGTTATAGTCATATTTATTTAGATTCTGTTGAGATAATCAAATTCAAAAAGTTATATTTTGTCCTCTTTTTCCAACACATCCTTACTATGTTATTTTCAACCAAAAATAAATTATATATTACAAATTTGGCTATAAATTTCATCGAATTCCATTTCATTTTCTCTAAATTCAAGCCTAATAAGTAAGTCTGAATTCTTGAATTTGAATTCGTCATTATTGTTGCTATATTTAAGCTGAAAAATGTTTTAAGCATTAGTTTTTAGCCATAAAAAGAATGCATTAGCCATGAAAAAAATGCAAGAATGATCATCAATAGCTTCTGATGATCGATTCCCAAAGTAATTAGGTAGTTTATAGTTTTTTTTTTTTTTGGAAATTTGAAGCTTTTTAGCCTATGTTCCATCATTATTTTAGAATTCCCGATTGCACCAACTTAAAATATTTGTTTTCTTCTGCATTTTCCCTCTGTTTTCTTTCATCCTTTTATGTTTTTTACATTTTCTTTCATTGATTATAATTTTTTTCGAATTCTTTATTTTAAAAAAACTCAACTTTAGAAAAAAAACTTATTTTAAATAGATTTTATGATGCTAACTTTTATCTTCGAAAATTCATTCCTTAGAAATTGCTTTTTTCTCTAAATTATGCGCCGCCATTAAAAAAAGAAAATACTTCCTTTCTGAAACAGTAAAAATTTTATAGCTTCTTCCAGTCTCGCGGCACATAATTAATCAGTTTGTTCGGTGGAAGTTTATTTATTGATAGCCTTACATTCCTTAAGTTCATTAATTGTTTTGGAAATAAAAAAGATTGTCTTAATTTAAACATTTTTAATTGTCGGGTGTTTAGTTATTCGAGAGGAAAAAAATGTCTGAACTTTCAGATCGATAAATTAGTTGAATCTTGCAGATTTGTTCAAATTTCAAAAATTAGATGACAAAAATTCATCTAGAAGAACGATTTGATTAGATGCAATGTCAACAAATTGAGCCTTTAATTAAAGAAAAAAAATTGCTTAAATTTGCTTGGAAATGCTGTAAGCATTATTAATTATGTTACCCGAATTTTTTTTAATGTTGAAATTTTGTTTCTTTTTTGCAACTTCATTGAAGCCATGCATAATTTTACCTAAATTCGAGCAATTATTTAATAAAAATTTTGAAATTTTCAAAATTTAGAATAATAATTTATTTCAAAATGAGGTCATTGAACAAAAATCATCGAATCAGAATTATTTCATAGAAAACAGAACTGATAAAAATGATCATTACAATTTTTGGAAAATTTTTAAAAAGATGGAAAAGTTGAAAAATTTCATCAAAATCGTTATGTGAGGAAGAAAGAGAAGGGGAAGAGTTGCTGTTAACTGACATTAAACTAATTATGCCAGTACAAGGTCATCATCGGTGACAAATCGTTCATCTATAAATTGTTGACAACAACAGTTCTTTCGATTATCTCTTCCCTACCTCATTTTTTAGTCACTTCTATTACTTATTTATGCAATAATTTCCAGTTTTTCATTTCATCGATATCCTGTTTTACCGGTAGATTAAAGCTGAATATTTCCCGTTCCCTCACAGTTCATGAGTTTTTCTGATATTTGGATCGACAATTATCTTGATCAAAACTATGAGTTTTTCGATCTTGCGGAACGGAATTATCTTCAGCAAATGTTTTTAGCTAACTTGTGAGATTTATAATTAGAATAGGAAGAAATGCTAATATCATTGCGTTACGTTAATTAAATCATAGTCTGAAGCAATGTAAACAAATTTATTTTGCAAAAATTATTAAATTCAAATTTAACTGATTTTGTTTGAGAAGCATCAATAAACAAAGTCTATGGATGAAAAATTCATTCAATTTAGCTTCATGCCATAAAATTCCTTTCAAAATTCAAGAAGTTACTTGCAAATATTAATTATAAATTAAATTCACGCCATGCGGGAATGATTTTGTTCTCAATTGAATGTGACACATGGCAGAACAATCTGTTAGTTCGACATGATAAACCTGTATTTTCTCTGAAATCATCTGTTTAGTTGATCTGTGATTGAACATCAATCACAACTTCCAGTTTCTTTTTTTTTTGTTTACATACCTTTTTCTTCGCTTTAATAAATAGGATGGATTGATGCTGAAATCACTATTGTCATTCCGATCGTTATTATTATCTCGTATTCATATACTGAAGAAGACATTCTCCTATTTTTCAACAGTATTTCAAAGATTGATCACAATTGATCATAATTTATTTTTCAATAAATGATAAAAAAATGGAGTCTCCATAATTATTGACAAGTTTTTATGGTGGATTTGTAAAATCTCGCAGAAGCATTTGAATTAAAGTGATATGTTATCATCGTTATCTTCATTTGATAAAAATTTTGAAATCCCTCACTGTTCACTTTTTCTTTTTGATTTCAAAATTAGTTCCAAAATTTAAAATAGTCCAAGGAAAGATGTAAGACGAGCGAGGGAAATAAAGATAGGCGGAAATGATGAAAAGAAGGAAAAGAATGAAGTGGATCATTAGTGGTACTTCAAATTTCTTGTCATGGCTATTCAGGTTAAGGTTCTCGATTAGTTCTTTTTAGATTTCATCCTGGAAAAAAAAAAGAAACATCCACATGATTACTCATCACTCTTTCCTTATTACCTCTCTCTACAAATTTCATTATCAGTTGCTCGATTTTCTTAATTTCTACGAATTATCTTTGGAATTTTGTCGATTACTACTACGTCTACTATATTATATGAAATGATGTCAACATTTGTCATTTCGTTCGCTCTTTGACATCTCGAAAGTCGTAATGTATACATTTTGCAGGAATGAAAAGGACTGAAACCGATTTTACAGCAATAAAATGAGTTTACGACGAGTTGCACCTCGTCAAATACGGTACATTTTTCCTTTTCAACTGTTTATTTCTTCATTTTTTTTTGTCTAATATCGCAAACAATTCTAATAACACGGAATGTTTCCTGGTTATATTTCCCGAGAGATTTTTCCGATAATGCATCATCAAAAAGATTCAGTTTAAAACTTAAAAGATTTTAAGTTTTCGTGTACTGTCAATTAGCAAGTATGAAAATTCCATCGGCAAGCGAAGACTTGTTGCGAATTATGTTTGTAAAAGAATTTTCAAACAAACCGACGAAGATTTAATTTTGAGAATGCTTGACTATATTTAGCGAAGAACAGAATGTTCTCTTTAACTTCTAATAAAATTATGATGAGAATAATAGACAAGTTTATATTATTGTATATCGACAATCTCGAAGCACAACTTTTATTTTTCTTCTTTGCTTTCTTTTGCGATTATAATGTCATGGAATCCTAGCCGGATAGTAACTGATAGCTTGTGTGTTATTCTATCCGAAGAAAATAGCATCTCTAAAGTGAATAACGATGACGACGGTGTCAATTGCTTATTGCTGTAAAATGGTCCCTCGGGACTGGTCGAGAAGCAGCTTCCTCTGTGAAAAGCAAGTTCAAGAAAGTGAAATTAAGCTGAAAGATGAATAAAAGAAAGATAACATTTCGAAAAGAGAATAAGAGGCTAGGAGAGTTGTGGAGTGTTGTGATAATTTGAAAGCATTTCGTAAATTGAAGAGGTACTTTCTTCTCGATTTCTTTCGGCTGGTTCCATCGCTAACAACTCGGATTGTACGGTGTTGATATTCGAGAGCGAAAGCAATCTGTTGTTGCTACAGCAGCTGTTGTTCATCTTTCCAGATTTTCTCCACCGTGAATATCTCCAAATTTTATCAGCGAATTGATTAGAGAAGAAAATCCTCCCTGTTATCACTTTATTTCTGTTTTTTATTCAAAGTCCAGTTATCATTCAAAGCTAGTCTAGTTATTTTCACGCCAAGAGATTTTGCTCCATTCTACTCTCTCGATTCTACTAATATCAAAGATCACATTTTTATTTATTATTTCATTTTCACTGATTCTTCTCATTTATTACTAATGTTTCTTGAATAATTACAATTTGTAAAAGATTTTTGAGAACTTAATTGCCTCCAAGCGAGCTAAAATTGATGATCAAATCGATATTCCAATCTTTTTCTTTATGTATCGTGTTAGTAAAGAACTTTGTTACAATAAAGTTCTAAATAAGGTCGTTTTTTTTTTTTTTTTTTTTTTCTCAAGTTGCTAATTGTTTGATTTTGGAATTCTTAAAAATCGGAAATTTCGTCCCTTAAATTTGCTATATTCTCGTTGTATGGAAAAAAAAGTGAAAATTCAAGAAAAAAAAAATCGCACAAATTAAAAAAAATTGGAGGAAAAAGTCGAGCGAAGTTGAAATCTAGCTGTATAGCAACTATCAGGAAAATATTTCATTCTCATTAGAAACGAGATATTGATAACATAAAGTTCCGATATAGAAACAAATGCTTGTTTTCACAAAATACTAGCTAATAGAAGTATTTTATTGAAATTTAAGGATCTTTCAAAAAAAAAAAAAAAAATTGTTTGAATATAGCTTTGGTTTGTACAGATTTCATAGCATTTAAAGCAGTCCATTTGCGATTAAATTCCCTCATTTGATACTATAAAAATATTCTGGAAAGGACGGATTTGTCGAAAATATTGCTTTTTTCCACATTTTTTTTTCTTTCGGAAAAAATATATGCTAATAATTTTGATTATTCCATGAGAATGTCATTTTTTCACATTCTGTTGTTTGCATGCCAATTTGAATTCTTTAAAATACAGCTAAGCGACGAAGTTGGATTATACATATGTATTTTTTTTCTGGAAATTAATGTGCGTATAATTTTCCGCTGCTTCGAATTTTCTCGAAATCCCCAAAAGTGCAAATATGAAAGTTTGGTTAGGTCGCATTTCGTTTTTCTTTTTAAAGAAATCAGATTTTTTCAAGAAAAACTTTATTACTCGAAAAGGTTCCTGTTCTTCCAGAAAAATGAATGCCGAAAGGGAATTTAAAATCAAAGAAGAAAGAAAGTAATGAATTATGAGCTTTGAATATTTTCAATTTTTAAAGTTAATGATTTGGAATATTTTGGGCGAATTTTTTGCATTTTCTGCGTTATCTTCTTTTATATGTGCTTTCGGCATTCACTTTCTGCATCCTTTTTTTAACACCAGATGTGAATAAGTTTATATCTTTCACAGAATATGCTTTAAATCTCAATGATGTGAAATTTTCATTTTTCCCTAGAAATATCAATAATATTTGTAAAATACTGAAAACGATTTTAGGGAAATAAATATAATAAATTGCTAAAATTATAGTTATTTTTACTAAAAAACAATTCGTCTAAGAATATTTACTTTCGTCTATGATAAATCGCCAGACAAGACTTGCTTTGACCTCGTGACCTTAATCAAATGTCACTGAATAATAGTGCTCCTTCTTCATCCTTAACTCATTTCATTTTCATGTTGTACCTTGTTATAAATTGAATTTTGTTCAATTCTGCGTCTCTTTATGATTATGAATTATGGCATATTTCAAGTTTTGACATGTTTAAATTGAAAAAATCAATCAATTTAACAGTGACTAATTCAATAAATTTTAATTTAAATTCAATTCGAACACTGAGAATTACAGGTCAGATATGGGTGGACCAGGTAGCGGAATGATACCAAAAGGTGTTGGTGCTCCGCCACCGCCTGGAATGGATAATCGTCGCGGAAAATTGATGTGTATCAAAGTTCGCATGCTTGATGATTCTGTTGGCGTATTTCATTTAGGAGTAAGTATTTTATCGTATTTAGATTATATCTCATTTAGATTGACCTCTGTTAACATAACTTTTTCTTGTTTGCTAGTTTTTTACCTTTAATTTGAATTAATTTAATTAATAAAATTGGATTACCTGATACTTGTATCAAATCGGAAATGATCAGTTCATCGCTGAGTAAAATTTCGATCGCAAAAATATCGATAAACAAAAAAAAAATATTTATCAGTGATCAGGAAAATAATGTTATTCTTTAGTGAATTGAGATCTAAATTATATTAAGTCAAATAAAATTAATTTGAAATAAATTTGCACTGAAATAAATTTAATTCTCCAGCATAAAGCACTTGGACAGGCATTATTCGATGAAGTATGTCGTCATTTAAACTTACTGGAATGTGACTATTTCAGTCTTGAATTTACCGACTGCTACGGCAATCGTGTATGCTTCATTTCATTGCTATTTCAATTCCTAAAATATAAATTATTGCTAGCTTTTTAGTATTTAAAGTGAGATTACTTCATTAATTCACTCATTTCCATCCTTTTCTCTTCTGATTGTTTCAGTCAAAAATTTTAACGCTACTTACGAATTTTCAGTGTTGGTTAGACAAGGATAAGCCTATCTTGCGACAAATCACTACTACTCACAGCGATGCTCGTTTTTATTTTATTGTCAAATTTTACACACCAAATCCAGCGGATCTCGTTGAAGAATACACGAGGTGTTTTCTCCATCCCACTCTTTTAATAACTTCCGTTCAATTTTTCCAACATCAAAAAAAAAGTGTCCAACTCATTTATTTTATATCAGTACTGAAGTATTCCGTTAAATCTTAAAGTCTTTATTTTTCTCACTAATGTTCATTCCATCAAAACTTTCTCTTTCCATCTAGTTCATCAATTTTTCGCCACAAACTATTTAAACTTACACTTAGCGGTATTATATTATTTAAGTTTAATTAAAATGTTCTTCCTTCTTTAAAATTAGTAACAAGCAGTTTCCTTACAACCAGTAGTTTCAACTCTGGTTTATCTCTAGGTTTGATTTTGGGAGTGTTAACTATTATTCGAGTAGGAACTTTACGGGATATTTTTGCAACAGATATAGGGTTTGGCCTTGAAGGCATTGTACACTCTTCAATTGTTTCTAACAAAAATAGCAATAGGCTAGTTGTCTAAAGTTAAGGTTCCTTGTCTTCCTCACACAAATGCACGATTTTTTTTCGATAGTCTGAAGTTGTGCTTTTTGCACTTCCACAATGGGTGCAGCTTGATGTGGACTGCTTGATAGACGAGATTTCTCGAGAGATTCTGTTATAAATTTACTCTTTTGCAGGATAAATTTAAACTTTACAGGTATTTAAAGTTTAAAAAGTTTATATCCATTTATTTAATTTTTACAGGTATTTGTTTGCCTTGCAAATTAAACGAGATCTTGCAACGGGCGAACTGATATGTAATGAGAATACAGCTGCCCTTCTGGCTTCATATATTGTCCAGTCGGATTGTGGCGATTTTGCGGCTGAAGACTATCCGGATGATAGTTATTTATCAAGCGCTCGTTTTATACCAAACCAAAGTAGCGCATTCCAGAAAAAAGTTATGGAAAATCATAAAAAACTAATGTATGTTTAATATTTTAGCCTTTTCTTGAAATAATATGTGAATTTAACTTTTGTTAAATCAAAATTTTAGCGTAGAAATGAGAAATTTAAGAATAAACTTTCATATAACTACATTCCCTGCCTATGTTGAGAGAAATCAAATTCCTTCATTGATCATTGGAAATTATTTCAATGCTGTTTGCAATTAATTTTAGAAATTCTAGCTTAATTTAATATTTGCTCTAATACAGATCAATTATAAAACTTTTTTGTTGCGACATATTATAAGTTTATTTTGCAAACAAATAAGGACCTCAAATTTCTCAATAAATTTTGGAATATGAAAATTTTTTAGTGGTATGAGCCCTGGTGAAAGTGATTTAACTCTTCTTGAAACAGCACGACGTTGTGATTATTACGGCGTAAAGTTGCATGCTGCTAAGGTTTAATTTTTTTTTTTCAATTTCTAAGGTCTAATTAATTCAATTTTTTTTTTTGCAATATGGAAATTTCAGCTAAAATGTGACATCAGAAAAACTAATGACATTTTGACATTTCTTTATCAAATTACATGATGATGATTGACATTGAGAATCTTCTTGAATGATTCAGGAACAGATTTTCATCATCATGTAGACAGTTAGATCTCAGGGAAGATTGGGAAAAAAAAATTCAAAAGCGACAGAAAATTGCAATTTGCATTTCATACATTCAACTATTCCAAAATAAAAAAATGTTTTCTAGGATGTGGAAGGTACCGAAATAAGCTTAACAATTGCTCATATGGGTATTCGGGTGTTCCATCAGTTTCAGTGCGTTTCAACATTTTCTTGGGCTAAAATTCGGAAGCTTTCATTTAAGCGTCGCAAATTGCTAATAAAGCTACATCCGGAAAGCCATGTAAGCCAACCTTCCTGAAGGAATTTCCGATCTTTTCTTTAAAAAAAGAAATTTCAATTTACTAAATTTTAAATCAATCTGCAAAATTTTGGTCATTTTATAAATATACAAAAAAAAAAATAGAAAGGCATTCAAAAAAACCATTTGTTTCAGTTTAATTTTTCTTAATTTGAGAAGTAACTAAATTTATTTGTTTCGTTACGGAGAATTATTAAATTTTATTTTATATTTTAATTATACAATGCAATAGCTACAAAAGCTTTTCAATTAAATTCTACGAATCAAAGAAATATTTTTTTTTTTTTAACGAAATTTTTCTAAAAAATTTTTTAGACTACTAAAATATGAAACAAAATTTCAATCGATTCAAATAGATATATATGAAGAATAAAAATCCAATTTTATTTAAGAAAAGAAAAAAAATCCAACATTAAACAAAATAAAAAAACGAAAAAAAATATGAATATTCTTTTATACAAACTTTTTTTTAGTTTGTGTTGTTTTGTCTGTTTGTTTGGTTGTTTGTTGTGCAGAATTTCTTTCCAGCAGTACTATAAAGAAACGATCGAATTTTTATTTGAAAGTAGAAATGAATGCAAAAATTTCTGGAAAAAATGCGTGGAACATCATACATTTTTCCGATGTATTGAAGTATTGCCGATGAAAAGAACTCGCGAAGGTCGTCTCTTCAGTAAAGGTTCCGCTTTCAGGTTTGCTTTTTTCAAATTCTACAATTGCATTTTTTTGATACTTAGTTTTGTTCTGAAAGTTAGTTTCTGAACTGTTAGAATACGTCACAGTTTCCAAGAAACGCTCTTTCTGTTTGTTGGACGTGATTCTTACGGAAAATTATTCAATGTATTTATGAGCACTGCATATTTTAATAAATTCATGAATTATTCAAAGATATCTTCTTTACAGGTATCAAGGTAGAACCCAAAAGCAGTTGATTGATTATATTCGCGAACATAGAAAACGACGTGAACCATTTACAAGGTATGTAAAGTTTGAAAAACTGTTTGCAATGTTTTTGAAAATTTTTCAAAAAAAAGTTTTCAAAAATAAACAAGTAAAAATGATTCAGGAGAGATCTTTTTTAGGCCAATTAAGTTAGGCCTTTCATCTTCAACTAATGGTCGACTCTCTCGGCCGGCTTACTTTGAAACGAATTATCCTGCTTATGCAACAGTGAGCGAACGATCAGTGAATTTGGTCGGTTCTGGAACGTTACCTTCGAGAAATGTACCAGTATATTGCATGAATGGAGAACGGTCGATAAATCGTGGTCCATATATAAGTAAGCAAAGGCATGGTCAAGGTACAGGTCAGCAACCAGTAACAACAGGTACGATGAGTTACTTTCCTGGTGAGATACCCATGAATAAATATGGTACCACTGCCAGTATTCGTAATCATCGCCATCGATATTCGCAGAACTATCCAAGTAACAGTAGTGCTGCGGCGGTGAACGGTGAAAGAATGTGTCTGAGTGATATGGAAAGCAATGATGTCTGCTCATTGGCTGGTGGTGGTACCATGAATTCGCGCTACAGACAGCAACAATCTGATTTTAGACCTCTGAAATCGTCTACTGTCAAATATGTAAAAACCGGAGCAATAGCGGTACCGGGTAACTCCGGTAATATTACTGATACATCAGATAATGATGCTATCACATCGGTATCATTGCCAAATGTACTCGGTGATGATGTACAAATTGTTTGTCGTGAATTTGAGCTTAAATGTGAATGTCCACCCAAGTCGGCATCTGGTGACAATTTCCTGGAATTACATCAACCACCCCGTGACTATGATAATATCAGCGAAGGCTCTTACAAATTATCCGATAACGAGTTACGATCAGCACATTCCGATATTCAGCCTGTTCCTATAAATCCTGTTTATGCTACCACATTCACAGCCAAGCGTGTCGGTAATGTCATTGTAAAGAAGGTGGTTTCAAATACTCGATCTACACCGAATACCACCGATGATGAAGATCCGTACAGCGAAAGACGATTGGACAGTGGTAGAAGGAAAACAGAAATAGAGCGTAATCAACAAAGAACTTTAGAGCATGTTTATCGGCAAGAATCTTCTGCAAGTAATCAGGTTGAGATTGACGATGCAAATTCTCAGCGACGATTCTGTGTTGAAAAGAAGCATTCATCATCGGCACCAGCTTCATATGCAGAATATCCGTTGCATCAAAAATTAGTACCCATCGAGATTGATGGTCCAAATGTCAACCTGGATGAACATAGAAAGTTGAGTAATAAGAAGGAAATGAATAGGATTGCAAAGGTACGTGGTAATGCTCCACCACAAACTCCAATTCGTGCACCTGTTACAAAAATAGAATCAGATCGTTGGCCCATAACCACTGAACCTCAACCTTCTATCTCATGTACCAATGAAGCGCAGCAAAAGCATTCGAAAATTGTATATACATCGAAAGGTACCATCTTGCAAAGGCCAAAAATAATCCCGGATGAAGATGACTTAAGCGGCAGTGAGAACATCTACAGTAACGTTAGCTTAACTCATGCTTCAGATAATAGTCAGAGCCATATGACAATAGCTGAACCACAACAAGCTCCCAAAACTTATGGTGCAATTAGACCATTGCCGGGTAAAATTATAACTAAGGAAAATTTGATAATCACTCCAGAAGGCTATCGAGAACGAAAACCGAAGCCGGTGGTACCTCCGAAACCGAAGAACCTTGCTTACACTTCAGAAACTGGCTCCACAGAATCGACTTCAATTTGCGCTGCACCGGAATCAAAACCAAACCATCCGGTAGTAAATCTTCAAAAAGAAGGAATTTTTCCATCATATACGGTAGCACCAAGCATGCCTGAAATGAATCGTCCTGCGCTAATTTCGGTGCAAAGTGAGGATCATCCAGAAATTCAGCAATGTCATCTCTTCAACAGCGACATCCCATACGTACTCACAATGCGTAATTTATCCACTGAAGCTGAAGGCTCTTTTTCAACTTTTAAAGATACCAGTAGTAAGAATACGGTCTCAGAAGCTTTAGCCAGCACTATGGAGAGCGGTAAATTGCATAGATCATTATCAGGTTCACAGAGTCCGGAAAGGTTGAAGAGAAGAAAATCCTTAGATTTAGTACCTAAAAAGCGATTACCATCACCAGGTAATTTCTCTTCTCAAGATCATTCTTTATCATCTTCTACACCCGAATCTGGCGATGTCTTGGAATATTTGCTGCGAAAACGAAGTGTTGAGAGGTCTTCAATTGCAAAACGAGGATGTCGAGGCGATCCACGTCGACAGACTCAACCTGTTCGTTTTAACATTCCGTCGAGTTCGAAGACTGAAGAACAACAAATTGGTGCAGTTTCACAACCCAATTTGAATGATAACACTGAGTATGTCATGGAGAACAATGGAAGGCAGGAAAGAGTGACGAAAGACTCAGGAGAGAACGATCGGGTGAATTCTGATTTCAAAACAGAATCAGAACGATCTTCGGAAACTCAAAAGAAGAAAGAGGAACATTCGAAAAATAACGGGCCAGTTATCATTGGAAATGAATTGACGGATTCAACTAATGTCGATGATTTCCCACCGCCACCTCCACCACCACCACCACCTCCTCCTCCTCCTCCATCGATACCGATTGTTTTGAAGCATTCGGCAAGTCCGGAAGCATCACAACCGGTCACCGAAGCATGCATGCAAGAAAGTGTGGAAACATTACCTTACGCAGATGAGTCGGCTTCCTCTCGAACATCCTGTGCTTCCAAGGATGAATCAACCGATAAAATTTCATCATCAGTACCATCGTCAACCTTAAGAACGCCTACCGGTGTCCTGTGGACCGATTTTTAGATTGCTTATTTTACCGTAACTGCTGATAGATTTATCCATCAGTGAATATTTGTGTATTGAATTGGTGGCGTAGCTTAATTTGCTTAAAATATTGTAAACTCCGAAAAAATGCTATAAAATTGCAAAGTTATAAAATCAGCAGCTATCAATTCTATCTGCTAATGAAGAAATTAGTGTAATTTCAGCGATGAATTCGCAGAGAAACTTCATAAAAGTGAAACATTTAGCAAAGTAACAAAATTCTTCATTTACAATCAAAAGTTATGCCACCTTTTATTGCAGTATGGTTTTTTTCCCAGTTCTATTAATGAACTTTTTTTTGTGCATGTAATTAATCGTTTATACTGGTATAGAATCGACATTGAGCAAATTCAATTCATGCAAATTTGGCAAGTTTGTTCCAAAATTTGCTTATTTCACGAAGGAAAATTAATTTAGAAAGAATTTCAACTTTCACTTCTATAATAAAAAAAAAAAAGTATTAAATAAAATCAAATCAAATGAATTTCAATAATTTTTCAAGTCGATAATTTTCGTTTACATTTAAAATTATAATTTTGAAGAGATTGTAATTGCTCATGCTGCTTCTTATGATGATTATAGTTATGTGAATTTTTTCTATGATTAGCATGCTCAAAAAGATTCATTTTGCTGGACCTTTTTATTGACGAAAAGACAGAAAGAATTTTTTCGATAAAAGAAATTTTCTCAAAATAAGTAAAATTTAAAGCAAATTGTCCAGTAAATATGATATTGCAATGGAAATTTGAAGAATTTGATAAGTTAATTTATAAGCTGAAATCATCATTATTGTTATTGATATTATTACTGCTATTAGTTATTGTTGTTGTTGCTGTTGTTGTTATTGTTATTATTGTTGCTAGCTCGCTTCTGTCGTCGTCGTTGTTCCATTGATATGTCTCTTGTTGTTGCTGTTGTTGTTATTGTTATTATTGTTGCTAGCTCGCTTCTGTCGTCGTCGTTGTTCCATTGATATGTCTCTTGAGAGTTGAAGTTTGATTGATAGCTTGTCGCTTAATTTCAATTGCTTTAGACGGAATGTATCTTTGCTAATTCATCGTTACTGATTTTTGCATTCTTGTTGTGGCAATGATTTTGATGGACATCATTGATGGAACTTCTTCTCACTGCTTCTGTACGCTTTTGTTCTTCAAAATGCAGTTTGCCATGAATATTTCTTGTCCGAAATCATCATTTTTAGAATGACGACTCGGTTGAGCTTACTTTACTTATAATTTCGTCTCAAGTAATCAAAAATTCCTCTATTGGGTAGCAAAATTGTATTTTCAATCGGATGGATTTGATCTCGAATTGGCAATTTGCTCATTCAGATCTTGTATTTATGAATTTCAGAAAAGAGCTTGAAGATTCACGAAGATGTATATCATTTTAATAACTTGCAAGCACTTATTTTGATAAATAAAGATTTCCTACGGTTATTGTATTATAATTTTACCATTTCATTTTTTTTTTTAAACTGCTCAAAACCGCTATTGCTTCTGGTATACATTTTGGTGTATTCGAAGACGAAAAATAGTTTTTAAAAAGAGTGACAGAGAAGTAAGACGAGAAAGTGACGCGAATTCAAAGCTTTCACCAATGATGTCCTTCAAAGGTACCAATATTGTCACACTGCAATTTATGAATAATATTTCATTGCTTATTGAATAAGCAATTTTGTATAAGTTATCGATGTTTTATCACTATTCTTTATCACTCTTATTTTTTAGTATTTAAAAATTTAAATATTTTGGGTAAAACGCTGCTGAAAGGATACCAACCAGCTATATGATCTCTGTTTCAGAGATATTCATGCTATTATTAAGGTCAATAAAAACATTTTTTCATTTTTCAAAAAGATACACGTAGAATTATCATGTGAATGATACTTTTTGTAAAGCTACAGATTTTTGCAAACTCTAATTATTGCTTGCTTTTCTTATTAATCCTTGAATTTTCCGTTATTCGTTTGAAAAAAAAAAAAGATAACATCAAAAGAATCAAATTCTCAAAAATTGAAAAATTAAAATTTTCATGACTTCTAGGCTGAAAATAGAAAAGAAGTTGGTATAAAGTCAGAGCAAAAGTAATAAAGCAATTTTGTTCGTAAATTTTACTGTTATTTCAAATATTTATTAAAAAGATTGAAAAATTGAAAAGAACGGATTGTGATTTTTTTCTGGTTTCCTTTTTTTTTTTAATTCGATAATTGCTAATATTGACGAGGTAGTATCAACTGTTATTTGATAAGAAAAAGATGTAATTCGCCCTTGCTTTTTGTATTATAATGGAAAGGTTTCTTTGATTTTTTCTATTTTGTATTCAATTAAAAAGATTAGATACTCAGCCATCGTCAGAAAATTAAATGCAATGAATTTTGATGGAATAAAGTTTTGGAATTTTGCAATACTTGTTGATTTAAAAATTATGTATCAGAGTGCGGTGATCACTTGAAAAATTCAATTTTTATTTTTTTGCTGTTATAATGCATTTTGTTTAATCCAGAAAAAGCAATAGAAATAGCTATAATCACCGGGTTCAAATTTTAAATTTCAATTGGTGCTTTTATTGTTTTTATGAATTTTTGGTTTTTGCGACACATCGTCCATTTTGTTGATTGTAATGCTACTTTATGTTGTATTTATCTACTCATACAGGTCTTTCTTCATATATTCGTGTATTCATCCTTAGTCTTCTTGCTAATTATTCTTTTGGCGCTATTTTTTAATTGAAGAAAAGCAATTTCATTCCTTTCATATCCGAATTTCTTTACGAATTTTAAGCAATTTTGATTTTGATGCTGGAGGAATTCTCTAAAAACATGCTTTTGTTTTAATATTTTTTCAAAATTTTAGTTCATTACATAGTAAAAAAAAAAAAAAGGATATTGTGGAATGAAATGATTTTGTAAAGTTTTTTGATCAAGTATCATTGTTTCCCGCTTAATTATTTTTAAATAAAGTCTATGCTACTAATCAGACCTGCTCTTGCCCTATAATCCGAAATTTGACTGAGAAACTGATTGTTTAATTATATTTCTTAAAGTTATCTGCTGCTGGATTAGTTTTTATAAATATTGCACTAAATATTTGCCCAGAAAACTAATCACTTGGGGCCTTGTTGGTACCATTGCATGCACATATTTGCGTCCTCTTTTGCATACTTGATCGAAAGAATCCAAGTATTTTCAATCAACATACACAATTTGACATATATTTTAAAGTTCTTCTTGGTGTGTAAATTTGATTTGATCTGTCTTCATATCACTAACAGTTGTTTTTTCATCATTTTGTTTACTTTTAGTGATCGAATCTCAATAATGCAGACAATTTAAAAGTTCTTTTTTCCACATTGTTTTTCAATCATTTCAAAATATTAATTTTTTTGAGCGACAATTTTTCAGAAAATGAAAGTATTATTGATTTAATAAATACTCTCATTCACTTTATTCAGATCATCCATCAGTCCTTTTCTTTAAAATGTCACATCTTTTTCAAATTTGTTTGCACTGTTTTTTTTTCTTTTTTGTACATTATCTTAGTGTAAAGTAATAAAATCAGACTGTTGTTGATCAGCCTTTCATCTTTTTCTGTCGCAAAAGATGGAAATAAAGAAGAGAACATGACATACAAATGTGGTAAATGAAATGAAAGTTCACCTGAAATAGAAGTTTAATTAACTTTTATTATCAAATCTGTTTGATTAATGAAAGTTCGTTTTTTTCAGAACAATAAAATTGCCGAAGAAAAATTACCCTATAACCAATATAAAATTCAAAAATCATTTTTTTTTTTCTCGAAAAAATAGATGAACTAAATGATAACATAACAATGAGCCATTGATAAATTTTGCAGTTGATTTTCGATATTCAAAAAAATTCTGATATGAATATTTGGATCTTTTTAGAAGGAAGCGAGATTAGAGTAGGGCTAGCAGTTTACTATCTTCTGCAATTAAGTTATATCAATTTTAGAAATTGTAGTATAGTTTTGTTTATTTATTGATTGATATTTTTCAAAAATCGAATTTTTCCAAATACTTTCCACTTTCAGAAATATCTGTTTAATATCTAAAATGAATAATTCCAGTAGTGGGTGATCAAAATACCGATGATTCCGGATCTGAATGTTCATCGATTCGTCTATCGAAAGTTGCTAGACGAAGTATCAATTCAGCATTTGTTGGCACAATTTCTAATTGTATTGACAACTCGATGGAACAGAAACAGTAGGACAAATTTCATTTTGATTACCCGCCCAATTTTTACTAAATTTTCATATTTATTCTAATTTACTTTAAATGTTCGCAAAATTTTTAGTTTTACGAGACAATGAGAAGTGCAACATTATAAAGTACCACTGCAAAAATCCATTATATTCTGAAACAAGGATTGTCTAAAATTTAGTCGTCTGCAATACTTACGACATGAAATTCTTTTGTTTAAAAGATTGCTAAATATGTTGTTAAAATTAAATTTTTTTTATTGATCGTTTATATTTGATAGAATAAGTGAATCTGTATCAACGCTGGATTCTAAACGAACCAGTACAATTCTATGGAATGAATCAAGCGACAGCGGTGCGATAACTATTTCCGACAGCGATTCAAAACCTTCGCAAAGAGGTAATCTTCTGAAATTGAATTTCGAATAATGCAAACAGAGTAAAAAATAAAAGAAGGATAAAAATTGAGTATTCTAGAGCTGCAATATAATATTTTTCTTTTACATTCAAATCATATCTGAATTTTTTAAAATCAAAACAGTGAGTTTTCGATAAGTATAGATGAAACTGATAACTAAGAAAATATCATTTACAGTATCGAATCAGTTTCGAATAAAATTTATGACGTTGCCTTCTAACAGACCATTTTCTATTCTATCAAAATTTTTTGTTTAGAGATAGATAAAAGGCATCACTCATTTTATCGAACAATAAGCACTGGAAATTTCATCAATAGACAATCGATATTAGATTCATACTCCAGCCAAGAGCCTGAACACGTTTTAATGCCAAGCGTAAGGTTTTATAGCTTCATTTAAAACAATTCATTTTTTGTCTTAGGCTTCTTCAGATCATAAATCATTATTCATATTATTGTAATCGAATTTTACCCATTACAAGTGAAATTTTTTCAAATTTTTGAAATCGTTTCCAGACAATGAATCCGAAATGTTTTGACGTGTTGAAAGATATTGTCATGCAGGAAAGGACGGCTATTTTCGATCTGAAAATTCTTACAGAGGTTGTTTATTGTACCTGCTGTTTTACTTTTCGTAAGATTTCAGACAGATTTGTTTGAAGTCTTTTAACTTAAGAAACGTTGGACAAGAGATCTCATAAGCACAAGAATATTAATCATTTTGTCTTTTTGTATTAAATAAAGTAGTATGAATTATTATGAAATCATTATCTAAAATCTGAGACACATATAATAAAATTTAGTTATGAATAGAAATTGATTGAAATTAAAGTAGTTCAAACGATCATTGACTATTTGTGTGTGAAGCATTTTCGTTAGAAAAGCGATCAGGAAAAAAGTGTTGTAGAATTGTCATGAGTGTATGTTAGATTACTTTATCTTTTGACTTCTCGTTTTTGCTAAATATTAAATCAAACAATATCTAAAGAACTGAAACAATGCTTCTGTTACAGGATTTTTATCAAATAATACCGGAAAAAGCGTTATCATGCGGAAGAGCATTAGTAGATTTATTTCATGATCTAAAATGTCTTCAACAATTTCACGATGATTATCTCAGTACATTGGAAATTATCGTCAACAATTGGTATATTTTTTTCTCTTATTTTTGGGAATTGTCAATATTATCATAAATGTCGAATAAAATTTTGAAAAGTTTACACTTCAAGTGAGAGAATTTACATTATAATGAAGTTTGATTTCATGAAAGGAAAAAAAGGGAAAAAGTTCTAAAGGAAAAAAAGCGATCATTTGCAAGGGAAATTCTGCAGTTTATTGATGCACAGGAAGAACTGTTACAGGGAGAAATGCTTGAGAAATGCCAATTCAGAACGACCGCGGGTCGGGGATCTTCTGCTATGTTCGGTACATAATGCTTTGCAATACTATCGGTTGGTTTATTTCATTTAATACAGTTCCACTGATTACCTCAATAAGATTTTTTTCTTCATGTTTCAAAGAGATATCATTTCTTTGCCTTAAAAAAAGTATTAAAATTCATTGATTGAAATTTTAGCAATTTAACAAATCCCAGGCACATCCATGATATTGGTGACAGTAATGTCACCGAGCACGTTCATCCTTATATTTCCAACTATTTCAAAAACTTCTCTTATTGTCCCATCACAATTTGTTATTAATTTGAGCTGAGGTGTCCTTTGTAGATTTCAATATTTCAGCTGCCTCTTTCCTTATCTGTGTTTATTTAATGTTCAATTTCATTATCAGTAATATTCTTTTGAAATGAATTTTAACGAATCTGCTCGTTCATGTATCCAATAATGATCTATTTCGAATTTTTATATTTGGAGGTCAAATTATAATTTCACACAATAATATTTAGTCTTTTAAACAGTTTTAATTGTCAGCAGCACTCTATTATATCTGATCGTTCAAATACAGCCTAGATTAGAGAGGGGAAATTCAATATTAGTTGTGGTGATAAAGCAATCAATGATTGTATTTTCATTTCTTTCCCCGACTTGCAGGAAATTTATACAAAACTCTCCAATTTATCTGGCAGCTATTGATGAATTAACTCGTGTCAACAGCACTTTTGCTGATTCTCTCAGAAAATTGCAAATGAGAAATTCTTACAGTTGCAGCATTAATTTTCTGATGCTGAAAGTGATACATCGCATGGTTGTATGGCAAAGTGTAAGTTTCAGTAAATTTGCAAGTTTTGTCATGAAAATATTGAGACTTCTCGGATAGATGGTATCTGTTGTGTAATGAAGGCTTTGTTATGACATAATTTATTGCCAAAACTACATTAAAATACGTTACAATACAATTTATAGACGAATATCGAAAACACAATAGATAGCTTAAGAATTTTTATTTATGAAGAGTAGGGAATTTATACTAGAGATTTGGTTTGGAATTGGAAACTAATGGGGTTTGATAAAGAATTGAAGCTGAGTTGAACCACACTGCTCGTCAAATTCCCGATAAGAATTAAAGATTGAATCCTGATCGAATACCGATCAGAACAGAGGATTCAGTTCCCCATTCACCGAATACCGATCGGAGCAAAAGACTGAATGCCCCGCTCAGTTTACAACTCTCGCATTATAGTGTAAAAGTTAAAAGCTTGCTTATATTAAGATATTTCTACATTACAAAGATTTTTGATTATTTCGTTATATGTATGTTGCAAAATAAGAAAGTTTCGATTTTTTCGACAAATTTACCTATCCTTAGGTAAAAGATTGGGCAAACTTGCTGCTGTATGCATGCCAATACAAATAAAGTTTAAAGTTGTAAATGTTTGTCTTTTTTTTGGAAATCAAAAACTATGAGTATTGGTTTTAATAGTAAATTTTAGAGAATTTTATAATTTAGTTACTTGGAAGAATGGTTGCCGCTCTTCTCGAGGAGAGCAGTGAAGCTAAGATACTACCACAATTGAGTAGTTGCCGCATTGCGGTGGAAAAGGTTAAAGTATTTATTCAAATTCAGTTTTGTCACTAACAATATTACTCAGTCACTTGTGGCAGTATACTTTCAGCTTATGTCATGGATAAATGCTAATATGAACTTCTTGGAAAGACTGACCATTTTGATTGTATCATTCCATTCTTCAGTTCCTTAAATTCGGTTTATTCAGAAGTCATTTCTTTAGGTTGCGTCGTTCAACGTTCAGAAAAAGTCTACACTGGAAGGACTGGTTCATTTCACGAAATTCGTTGAACTTGCAAATGATTTAAATATTGTCGACGGTTTGGCTGATCCATTTCGAGTAATTTCAATATTTTTACATAAATCTCACATGCAACTTCATGTACAGCCGTCATATTTGCATGCTATATTTGAATTGAGAATTATTTTTGCATTTTTTATTCCATTAATTTAATATATTTCAATGAATTTTGTATATTTCACATATTTATATTTCATTTTAACTGACTGGATATTTGGGATTATGCTTTTTTACATGAGAAAAATTCCATCTACCGGAATAATCATTAATTAAGTCCTGGCAAGGATCCATTCAATTCTAAACATTGTAGCAGAAAATATTGCGATCTATGACGATTTCAACAAAATCTGGCAAACATGGTTGAAAATTTAAAAAAAATATAAAACGTCTACCAGCTTTCTGTTCATTTAACTTCATATTCGTTTCACGTATTTTGTAATGTCCGAATGGTTTCGGTTTTCAGAGATTCATACGTCAAGGGCGGTTATGTAAGTGGACCAGACGTGGTTTTATACCTCACGCTGTGATACTTTTCAACGATGCCTTATTATTTGCTTATCGATCTCAGGCAGATGGTTTTATACGCAATGCTTTTCTACCATTACGAGCGATGACGGTGAAAATTCTAAGTTTCATTTGGCTTTTTGAATAATTAACTTCATGAATTTACTTCCATGCTATTATGACTTTTTGATACCAAGTACCATTTGACTTGGCAGTTTGCAAATCTGCAGGTAGAAGAAGGCGATGCGTTGCATGTCGTCGTAGATCCAACCACTTGTCTTACCATAAAGGCGGTCAACCACATATTCTTGCTGTCCGGTGATTGTACAAAAGTTCGAGATCTTTGGCTTGAAGAGCTAACAATAGCCATTCAAAATGCTAAGCACTCCAGAATTGAAGAATTACCTCAAACTGAAACATTTGGTTAATTGAATTTTTGTTAATTTAGTATTAAAAGTACAAGTTAAAAAATATGGAATGTTTTAGTAAATTAAAACAAATAACAACGAAATCTCATTAATAGATGGATTATATCAAAATAATTGGGTGATTATTATTTAAAATTTTTCAAATTGATTCTTCCATAAATTAGACTGTGTAGTTACAAAATTTCAAAGATTACAGCTTTTTGCATCCTTTTTCGAATTTATTCTTAATTATTGTATTTAAAATTGATTTCAAGTCTTATCACTATTCATTTCTTTGTTCAAAAGAAGCTTTTCGCATCGATGTAAGATAAAAAATTTAACATTCTTGCAAAAAATTTTATTTGATTTTTGCAGTGATTGCGGAAGGAAGTTTAAACGATAAATTTACGCATAAGTATAGGATGTCGAAAACGTATGAATCAATTGATACTTTTGGTTTGTTGCTGCTTCATTTCCAAATTTTTCATTTGAATTGTGTCATAAATCATGTCTTAAATTTTAGTATTAAATGATATGTATAAATATAGGAAATCAAAAATTGTTCGAAATATTCAAATTCTGATAAAATTTTTGATACTTACGGCAGGTCAGCCAAGTTGTCGGAGTTGTTTGTTTCAGACACAATTATGCCGTATAGCACATTGGATGTATGTTGGTATCATCATGCCACTTTAGGAATCAATGCAATTATTGCGGTAAATTAGCACATTATTTCAACTTATCTTTCAAAGCTTTAAGATCACGATCGTCACGTATTTCAACTTCTAGGAACTGATTTGTAAGACTAATTGTTCCTTACTTTTTTATTCGATTGCAAAAAGTTTAGCTTGCAAACCATCTTATTTGCTGTTCCTTCAGGCTCCGGCCAATCAGATGTCGGGATATTTATTGCGTAAATTTCGCAATTCTACAGGATGGCAAAAATTTTGGGTGGTGCATGCAAATTTTGCACTTACATTTTTTAGAACACACGAGGTAATAATATAAAGATAAATTACAGACAGTATTTGATGGTAACGCAATTATGCACTATGTATAGCAATCAGATAACTTATAATGCTAATTATTTGGTGATTTGTTTTGATCAATTCGTTGATTGATTTGATCGTCGCAATTCAGACTTTACAGTCTAACTTGGAGTTTCATCTCTTGCCAGGTCTATATTGTGACCAGACATACTTTGAAAAAGCTTACCTTAGAATATTCAATCATTTTAGATTCAGACAAAATTATTCACTGTTGGATTGAATTTTACAGGAGCGAGAACTCGTAGCGGTGTTGCCGATCATCAATTATCACATATCGTTGCCACAACTTAATGATAAAATTGATTGTGACAATGTTTTCAAAATGTCGTATAATACACATTGTTATTTTTTTCGAGCTGACAGTTTGTATGCCTTCTCGAAGTAAGTTGCTAGATTTCTCTCTTGAAATCGTATTTGAACTGAAATTTAATTTCTCGCCTCATTATTCAATTTAATCTGCGTAACTACCATCAGGACAGGATAATAAAAAATCAAGAAATAAAATTTAAGTTCAAATATGATTTGATGCATTTTTTAAAATAAATCACTTTGCAATGTGGAATTTGAAAAGCAATTTTTAAGAAATTGAAAGTTCGATATTTTTGAAGGAAAAAAGTTTCAAATTCTAAGGAAATTTTGTACTAAGAAAAAAATAAGTGATAAATGAACAAATTATTCAATTTGCAGATGGTACGAATGCATCCGTGAATCTTCCATCAATAGTAGTCCTCTAGATCTCATTGCAAGTTTTTCATCCAAATAACACAACTTTATGACACTTCCGCCGTTACCAAACTTCATACCATTTTGATAAAAAATATCGGTGATGCTGATCTATGGTCAATCTGAAACGTTTCCGCCTTCTTCCTTCAAGCTCATCGCTAAATATATTCGACAGATAATAAAGCAGGATGACATTTAATCTTAACTCGGACGTTTGTTCAAAATGCATCATTCTTTTCATTTCATTTATTTCCAAATTGCATGATTAATTGACGCAACCTGTCCATCCATCGACTAATTTTTGATTCATTCGTTTATTAATTATAAATTCAATATTAATTTATTATTTCCTTCTTTTAACATTTTAGAATCAGTTCGGCCCGACAAGTCATGTCTCTTTCGTTTCTTTTTCGCATTTTAATTTGGTGTGTGCACACATTTGTTCTATGCAAATTATATAATAAAGTGTTGTGTTTCCCAATCTAATCTATCAGCCAGAAATTGATCAGCTTATCAAGTTCAATTGTATTTGATCAAAAATTATCGATTTCTTGAAAAACAAAATTTATTCACGCTGAAAAATAATGACATACTTATGCATAACAAAGTAATTTGAAAGAGCATTAATATACAATACAAAGGGATCACATATGCTGTTCAAAGATTTGAACTCATAAAAAATCGATAAATTCGTATAATAAAACATAATGTAGAAATATTTCTTGTTTTATTTAAATCTATTTTCCAAGTGCATAAACTAAGTAATCAGAGCAATGGCAGTTTCTGTACTTGAGTCAACATCAATTCGGCTCCGATAGTGTAATCATTTCATGTTTTTTGCTCCTTCTGACTGAAATAAGTAAATTATGATATAAGGATTACCATACTTCGAACGGAAAGCTACATTACAAAAAAAAAAAAAAAAAAAAAAATAGGAACTACCGAATTTGAGAGATAAAAAATCAAGAAAATCATAAGGTTTAAATATATAATAATAAACAATA